>JAATLQ010007752.1:3942-32333 GCA_013421005.1 Heliconius erato x Heliconius himera | reverse complement strand
TGGGTGTGGTGGCATTACACAAGTAATATACTCATAACATTGTTTTGTTTGATATTGTTTAATAAACATATTTTAGATTATTTAGTTAAGTGGTGGTATTGTTATTAATTGTAACTAAATGATTAAAATATTACTAGTGGCGACATTTAGCTATATGTGTACTTCCTTACCATCTGTCAAAGTCATATTCATTCTCTAATAAACTACTATCCAATGTCCATGCGTTTTATTAATAATATTTAGTAATATAATATAAAAAATCTCATATTTGAAGGCATTCAACAATCCTTTCGGTTCTTGCTCAAGTGTTTCAGTAAATATCTTTCAAGAGTATTTTAAGATTTTCAAAGGGATCTAACTTTAGCTTTTCTACATACTGACGTGATAACGTCTTATAAACTGCCGCTGGCTGCACGTACGAAAATGCATGAGTCATTGTCACGTTCCGCTTGAGCAGAGCGTGCGAGAGAGCGCGGTACAAGCGATAGAGAGGCAAGGCATAAAAGTTCGGAGTGTGACGCATCTATCTATTTATAGTAATATATTATGACTTAGTAAAACACTGCCCAGTGTTTCTACTGTAGGTCCTCAGGTTTCATAGCAGGTAGCTGCTATGTGCATAGGTATACAGCGTGAAATAAAAAAATATTCCAAAAAAAAATAATGAAATAAATTTTATTCTATGGATAAACAAATTAGCGTCGTCCACACTACTCACAAATATTTCTATAGAAAATGTAAGGTTTGTCCGATAGGAATTAGGAATATTGGGTGCTTATCGACCGCCAATTCTTTTGAATGTTTTTCAGAGATAAGACGAATAGTAATTAATCATCCTTGCCTCCTTTTAAATTTGGGGAACTTCTTGACGCCAGTTTTGAATAAAGCTGAAAATTACCCTTTTCCATTCCCTACATTTTTTTACCCTACAGTTATGATTGAAAAAACGGGTACGATTTGAAATAAATTCTTCGAAATAATTGATTAGTAGATAGAGAACTCGCTCAATTCCGCCCAAATTACTCATATTGTGTTGAGTGACGAAAATCCAACGCCTGGCTTTGTTTTTGGCCTTTCTTGCTTCAGCGGAAATTTGTAAACAGTTTATTGCTTAGTGAGGATCGAACTAACAACCATTGCGATCGCAGTCGGATTCTATGTGACTGCGCTATAATACATAATACTATATATCTATCTACTCTTTTTAATCTAGAGTCACGTGTAGTCTCACCGCGAATAACAACTAGTAAGCATTTATAAAATGGACGTATATGTATACAAATGTGATAAACAAATAAACAAATAAAAAAAAAAATGAAGATATGAAGATCTGCGTAGTTTTTTTTTTTAAAGATTTCCCAATAAATCAAACCGAATAATTCATTTTCAAGCCGTGTTTCTTATCTGTCGATAATAATATTATGTTTAGTGACGTAATTCCGTATGTGTATGATATATGACGCTTTTTCACCGGATCGGTTAAACAAATTTTAATGTTAGCTAAAAGCTCGAAGGCTATTCACGCGTGTTTGCTTTTACTTTAGTAATTTTCCGTTTTTATAAAGGTAATTAGTATATGGACACTTGATTTGTGAGTGGAGCGTTTGAATGGAAACGCTGAGGTTGTGAGTTTGATTTTCATTCCAAGGAATGATGATTATATGTTAATTATTTTTGTTTACGCGCTCTGTTAGACATACTAGTAGTGTGATTTTGGTACCCGATGAAAAGCGTAAATCTAATTTGTTTTATATACATTTTTCATTCTGCTTATATTTTTTTATTATTTCTAAAGACTTCTCAATAATTTGAAATAATTGTAAAAATTATAGAAATAAAAAATAAAAAAATATAGAAATAAAAAGTATAGATTGCCCTAAGCTAAATGAAAGTTTGAAAATATACAAAGTTTAATGGCCCACGACTTTATTTCCTTATTTAACTTCGTAGTTACATGTGTCAAAAATAGTAAAATTAAAAAAACAAAAATTTCAAACTCACCTAGAGATGATTGAATTATGGATAAAATTTAAAAACCGTCCTAAGGATGAGGAACTAAAAGCTGAATTTGAACTTATGAGAAATAAAACTACGCAGAAAATTAAAAACACTAAAGAAACTTACTACGGTAAAGAATTTGAAAAATGCTCAAGAAATTCAAAGAGAATGTGGAATTTATTCGGTCTCGTCAATAACAAGCCTCATCTCAGATCTTATCAATAAAAGAAGTTAACCACAAACCTCTGACAATAATTGTTAATGATTTACAAATGACTGAACTAAATTTATCTACCGTAGGCTATAGACTTGCAAACGATATTGCTCATAATTTCCACAATAACTTTATATTTTTTCAACCTCATATAAATAATACCACCTTAAAATTAACACACTTAAGTTACAAGTTACACTTAGTCCTTGCACTGAAACTGAAATTTCGAAAATAATAAATGATCATGATACAAATTCCAGTACTGGCTTAGATAACATCAGTACTAAAATAATAAAAACAATCAAAAATAGTCATTGTTGAACGATTAAGTTCTAGTTTTAACAAAATACTCATAGAAATTCGCTTTCCTGATGTCTTAAAAATAGCTAAAGTATATCCTATTTACAAATCCGGTAAGAGAACAGATCCTAGCAACTATCGACCAATTTCTGCTTTACCAGTAATGTCAAAAAATCTTGGGAAAATTTTGTACACTAGATTATTAGATTACCTTAATAAAATAAACTTTTTTTTTCAT
This sequence comes from Heliconius erato x Heliconius himera, assembly GCA_013421005.1. Classification (NCBI taxonomy): domain Eukaryota; kingdom Metazoa; phylum Arthropoda; class Insecta; order Lepidoptera; family Nymphalidae; genus Heliconius; species Heliconius erato x Heliconius himera. Next base: position 29,583 of record JAATLQ010007752.1, on the reverse strand, counting down.
AAACAATATGGTTTCAGACAAAAATCAAAAGCACTCTCTGCTGCGCTAGATTTCACAACAAAAATTAGAACAAACACTGACACTAAGAAACATACATTATTGATATAAAAAAAGCCTTTTGACACAGTTAGCCATTCAATCCTTCTACATAAACTTGCATGTATAGGTGTTTTTGACACCGCCTTTAACATTTATAAATCTTATCTTAAAAATCGGTCTCATTGTCAAAATAGGAATATACAAGAGTGAGCTAGCCACGTTAAGTTATGGCGTTCCTCAAGGCTCCATTTTAGGACCTTTACTCTTCTTAATTTATATTAATAATATTTGTGAATTAAACCTACATGGTGAACTTACCCTTTACGTCGACGACACTTGCTTAATTTATCACGGACACTCAGTACACGATATCTTATCTCGGGCACAACAAAATCTAGATATTTTACATAAATGGTTTCAAAGCAACCTACTGAAAAGACCTGTTATATATTTTTTATATGAAAAAATAAAAAAAAACCAAATCATACGCCTCTAACTATTAATAACATTTCATTGCTAGAAAAAAATAAAGAAATATATCTTGGGATATGACTCGACTCTCACCTCATTGGAATGCACAAATTGTGTATGCTTATGTGTATGCTTAAGTCTCTATCTCGATATCTTCCACATCGAGTCCGGGTAATGATATATAACTAACTAGTAAAAATTCATCTTTTATATTTAATCGAAATATGGGGGACAGGTTCTAAATGTCATTGTATATGACACGTATACAAACATCACAAAATAAAATTATTAAATCACTTTTTATCTATCCACATATAATACCTACAGAAAAAATATACAAAATAAATAAATCAGCTTCACGCTGTATCCCGCACAAAGCAGGGTAGGCAGAGGGAACCTAGTGTCAAGACACTCTGTTCCCCACTTTCTGCCGAATTCTGGAGGCATTGCGTGTTGAGTGGTAGAACTCAACGCTGGGCTTGTCCTTGGCAGCAGAGCGAAAAAATGCAAATACAAATTTAAGCAAATATTTCATCTCCTCGAGTGGGGATCGAACCCACAACCAGTCGGTTTTACAGTCACACTTTGTGCCGCTGCGCCATGATTGGCCTCAAAACACTAAATTAATGAATATTAGACATTTATACAACTACACTACATGCATGCTAATTCCTAGGAAGGTCTTAGATGGAAGTGTGCACACGGACATTTCGTTTGAGATCAAAGGCAAGCAGCACCAATATCACAGACGAGCGCACAAGTTGATATAACAGAAGACACTAACAAAATATGGACACAAACTAATAACTTTTCAGGGAGTGATGCTATACAATAACTTACCGCAGTCGATTAGGAACAGTAAGTCATTTAATGAATTTAAGTCCAGGTTTCGCACGTTCGTGCTTAGCGATCATTCTCTTCTTAAGAGGTGGATAATGGCTAGGCAATGGGCATGGATGGGCTTGGATTTGAATTCATTAAGTGATTATTTTATCTTGTTTTGTATGTTTTTATTTCTCATTTAATTTTTACTTATTTATATTTTATATGTTAACTTTATATTAAACTTTATATTTACATTTTATGTTTACGTTACCTCTTTGTTTACTAATGCCTGTTAGTATTATATAATGTTTCTTGTTATTTAATTTCTCATGTAAATGACATTGTCCAAATGAGAATAAATATCTTTAAACAGAAAATTATTAATTCAGTTATAAAACACTATATCATCTAAGCAATAACTTAAAATATCCTGTAATGGGTACTATCCAATATTTTAAGTTATTTGGTAAAAACATGATGAAGAAATACTGCTTTTATATTTTAATATAAAAAATACACTACTTAGACAAAGTTGTTACAGTGTTCAAATTATTTTTTCAATACATAGCGAGCGAAGCTAACATTGCGATTAGGAGCGAAGCTCCTTAATTTCCATATTAATATTTCTTAAGTTTTATCTCTTTTTCGCTTCACGCTGTATTGAGCACATTGCAGGGTAGGCAGAGACAACCTGGGAACCTAATGTTACCACATTATTTACCATTAAGACGCTTCTGTTTCTAAAGCTGACACTCGACTGACCTAGGCATAAATTAATTTAAGCTAAAAACAAACACGTCTTCTAATAAAGCTATTTATTCTATACAAAAATAACAAGTTGCGCTATTAATCATATTTGTTGAATTTTCGGCGATAAACTACACAAACATCTATTACGAAGTAAACACAAAAGAAGAAGTATCGCAACCCATAATTATGTCAAAATACGACTGATTTAAAACGCCACGAGTCAGAACTAGTATTGTAAATAGAACAATCGTATTTTTAAACACAACGTGTTGCAACTGTTTTTATTTTTTGTGATTTCTGTAATATAAGGATACACTATGGGTATTCTAGTTGCTGTGCAAAGGTTATTATAAAGATATGGCAGACAATAAATTCCATATGAAACAAGAATATTTTAATGTTTTAGTATTTATATATAGAATATTACAGTTTTATATAACTAATTGGAGCAGGGGGCACGTGTATGTATTTTTATGTGGAACGGAGAGTCTCATCCCTCCTTGTGTCTACCTACTTAAAGCTACAAGCAAACGAATTACATCTTTCGTCTAGTTTTAGAAATATTTGCTCCACTCGTATAGCACGGTAGGCAGGGAGAAGCTAATATTAAGACATTTTGTTGTCTACTTTCTGCCCCAAATTCGAGACATTGCGTGCTAAGTGGCGAAACTCAATGCTGCACTTTCCCTTATCAGATGGAATAGAAATAAACCATTCATACGAATAGTGAAGTGGTACATAAGTAAATAATTATATATTTTATTTATTTACAGTAGACAAGGATAAGATAAGAGACCATTATACTACCTATAAAATGGCGGCTAAGCCTAAGAAGTAATACATTTCAATTAAACTTCTTCAGGCTTAATTTCAGGTTTAGATTTAGATTTAATCTATATACCCCAACCTAAATAAGACATCAAACTTATAAATTTGGTTTACCTAAGTAACCGATATTGTATTAAGGAAGCTTTTATTATCAACATTTGTCTATGTAACGATGTGGAAGCAGTCGTGGCGCAGTGGTTTAATGTATAATGGCAAAACTCGACAGTCGTGGGTTCGGTTTCCATTTGGGGAAATGAATTATTTTAATTTCGTGAGTCTGGTAAGAAAACAAAAGCGCGGTGTTGAGGTCCATCACTCAACTCGCAATGCCTTGAAAATTGAACATGCATGGGTAACGGCGTATCTCGGTGACGTTAAAGAAAAATACAATATTTACTTAAATAGAGTTTGTTCCTGCAATTCTGTATTTACTCACTTCTTGTAGTCCGATTTACTTGGAAATTTGTACTCGTGTCCGGATCATATAACAATACATATAATATTTTTATAGCATGAAACTGATCGTCTGCTACGAAGACAGTGGCAGTAGGAAAATACGAGAAATAAAAATAAAGAAAAATCGATTTATATTCTCAGTAGCACCATCTTTATACAATATTTGTAAAATAATATTATGCAAGAGAAAGCGCGGTGTTAAGTTCCACCACTCAACACGCATTGTTCTGAATTCGTACGAAAAAAGGGAATATGAAAATGCATTTTCTTGACATGAGGTTCTCAGATAGGTACAGAAAACTTAAAAGAGTCAAGAGCCGTCAAATGCCATCCAAATTCAAGACATGGCTTGTTGAGGGACAAAATTTGATGCCGCACATTTTCTCAACAGAGCCAGACATACTATTAATTACTTTGTAGCGCTGTATTTCGCACATGGCAGGGCAGGCAAACGGAACATAGTGTTAGGACACTCTGTTCCGTTGTTTTCCGCCCAATTTTCTAAACATTGTATTTTGGTTCCTCGAGCATATAAAAAATTCGACGTAGCTTGAAGAGAACGTATGGGTTAGTAGTCAAGCGCTTGGACGGTTTCCAAGAGGCGCAGGTTTAAATATCGTTACGTTTAAATTTGTATACAAAAAAAAATCAAATCAAATCAGCTTCACGCTGTATCCCGCACACAGCAGGGTAGGCAGAGGGAATCTAGTGTTAAGACACTCCGTTCCCCACTTTCTGCCGAATTCTGGAGGCATTGCGTGTTGAGTTGCAGAACTCAACGCCGCGCTTAGCCTTGACACCAGAGCGAAGTAATGGAAATATAAATTTAAGTAAATATTTCATCTCCTCAAGTGGGGATCGAACCCACTACCAGTCGGTTTTACAGTCACACTTCGTGCCACTACGCCACGACAGGCTTCAAATTTTTATACGTTTTTCTAAATAAGTAATATTAAATATTCTTTCGCCAAGAGTAAATCAAACCCCAAAATCATCCCGTTTACAGTCACGAGCTGTGCCACGATGGCCTCTATACGTTTTGAATTGAGAATTGAATTCACAGAATTGAATTCTCTACAATAGTTAGTACCCTTGAATGCACCTGATGAATCTACTTGTAAATTGCGTTATTTACTTCACTTGAGTCACGTATACGGATGCTTGGAGACCGAATGAAATAATAGTGGGTGAATACGAACAAATGAGACCATTTGGACTTTAATTGTTATCTACGGTACGGTTTCTATGGAATATTATTTGTATGATATTTTGAAGTGGTGAGCCATTTTTACTTCTTAAGCTGTCTTTAAAACACAGCGTAATAAATATTATTTATATTTTGTATTGGCCAGTCGTAGCGCAGGGGCACAAAGTGTAACTGTAAAACCGAGTGGTCGTGGGTTCGATCCCCACTTGAGGAGATGAAATATTTACTTAAATTTATATTTCCATTTCTTCACTCTGGTGGTGCGGCGTTGAGTTCTGCCACTCAACACACAATGCCTCCAGAATTCAGCAGAAAGTGGGGAACAGAGTGTCTTAACACTGGGTTCCCTCTGTCTACCCTGCTGTGAAACTGTTTAAAAAAAAATAACACAAGAAATATATAAAAAAAAATATATACGAAATGAGATCATAATTATTAATAAGCAACACATATCCTAAAAACCCATTAAGCTGTAAAGCTCAGTCAATAATATTATAGTAAAATTTGACCTTTACACGACAACGTTCTGTTAGGTTTTATGTACTACTTTCATATTGTTTTGTAAGGCTTTGTTTACACTGAAAATTATCTTTTGTAGCTTCATGCTGTTTCCTGCAAAAACAGGATAGGTAAAGATAATCTAGTGACAAAACACTCCATTTTGCGCTTTCTTTTTTTGTGACATAATACTTTTTCTCCACTATAAGCCTAAAATATTAAGTAAGTAATATTAAGTTATTTAATTACGAATTTCCAAATATTTTTCCAAAGGAAATATCCATTCTTGAGAGAGTGAAAGTTGCCAAAAAGGTTTTGTGTCTAAAGACTTTTAAAACTTTGAGGAATTCCATGTAATCTAAGACTTTGTTTTACACGATCGGTTCTAAATCAACACTCGAATTGAGTTGTGGTACAGTAAGAATATAATATTTTAGTATTCGTCATAGGATTTTTTTAATAAATTTTATCAATAGTATACATCCTATATTGCTGCACACTATTCCCTGTGTAGGGAACTATTATTTACAATTACAGTTTATTTAATATGTGTCATTTATATATTTCAATATTATAATTTATTTATTTATCATTTATATACACTCGTAAAATCATACATACATTTAATAGGATTTATATATTTTATAGTAAGTATTCGTATTTAGTATATTTATATGAAAGCGCTCGCTGCCGTCGACCGGACCGGTAAGGCGTTCAACATTCACGCCTACCCCCTTGTCGACGGCATATTTTATTGTCACAATCGATGCTTGCCACTCGATGCGCTTTCTATACGTTCCATTGTTTTCTTTATTATTTCTTTCCAAAATCAGTATTTATCGTGTTCTGTTTTATATATATGTTTGTGGTTGACTTTTGTATGAACTGTGTCGTAGTTTACTATTTGTGTTCAAACTATATGTACTTTGAAGTGGTGTTGAATATACTCAGTGTAAACCGTGAGTAGACTTTTTATTCATCTCCATCAACACTACACCTGCATTAACAAACTAAAAACTCTTTAACGTAAATAAAAAGAACACATAGTACAGAACTTGCTATGTGCCTACTATCCATCTAGTCAGTATGAAATCCAAGACTTCAACAATCATCTCCCAATTCCAATGAAATATTTATTTAAATTTATATTTCTACTTTTTCGCTCAGGTGACAAGGCAAAGCGCGGCGTTGAATTGCGCCGCTCAACATGCAATGCCTCCAAAATTCGGTGGAAAGTGGGGAACGGATTGTCTTAACACTTGGTTCTGACCGCCTACCCTGCTGTGAGCGGGGTACAGCGTGAAGCTGATTTTATTTTTTTTACCTCCCATTTCCATTATCAGACCAGCTCGATGTTTCAATAATTTTGTTCATCTAATCTTCGAGTACACATAATGGATACAACAATTAGAATTCGCTGATACTACAATTAGATTCTTAGATTTTATTACATAGTTACTTAGTTTATCACATCTTCATCCAATAAAAGCGTCTTAAACACGCAGAAACAGTCTTGTATCAAAACATTCGTCTCTCCAGTTTTTACCTCAATTTGAGATCTTGTTGGTCAGGAGGTAAGATTTGTTCAGTTAATGAAAAACAGACAAAACAATCTAAAATTCACTTTTAAAAAAACCAGATCCTTTTAAAGCTATTATTTTTTAGGATTTAAAAGGTATTATTTTTTAGGATTTAAAATAACATGTCATGCTTTAAAACAACATTCAACGCGCTATGCCTCCAGAACTCACCGGAAAGTGGGGAATGGAGTATCTTAATACTAGGGTTCCCTCTGCCTACCCTGCTGTGTGCGGGATACAGTGAGAAGCAGCTCTCATAATGTAATATAACAGGAAAGAAAACAAAAAGATCAAAATGGAGGCTCCATTTTGCCTCCATTTTGTTCTTTAGCAAAACAACAAAAGTTCTAGGCCTATTTAATAACTCTTGATGAATGTTGAGAAATAAATAAATAATAAGAATGTTTTAGAATATAACATTATGGTTATTAGAGTTTAACATATTCCATAGATAGATGTGTTTATAAAGTAAACAATGGATAAACTTGTTCAACACATGTTACTTCATAACTTTAGATAAATTGTTTTCTGCTTTGTATATTCATTGACAATAATTTTATTATTGAAATATAGATTTTTTGTATTTTTTATTTTTGATATTAATTATTCGTATATTTTTATATAATAAATAAAATAAAATTTTAAAATTAATTAAAATATAAAGTAACAAAATGCCTTAATACTATGTCTCTTTGTCTACACTGCTAAATGCAGAAGTGTGAAGTTAAATTTAAAATATATATATATATATATATATATATATATATATATATATATATATATATATATATATATATATATATATATATATATATATATATATATAATAAAATCAACTGCTGTAAAACTACTGATGAAATAATGCATTCAATAATGCTTCATGTTTTGGTGGCTGTACTGCGGCAACATTAGGGAGAGACTTATTCCTGGATGTTATGTTGGTATAAGGATTCTATCCCAATCTAAATTGGGTGGGAGGCACTTACGGACAGACATACAGATGAACAACAAAGTGATCTTAAAAGGGTTCCTTTTTCCTTAAAAGTTACGGAACCATAAAAACTGAGACATGCTAAAGGAGACGGTAACTTTTGGGCCCAATTGTAAAGAGTTGAGACATGGTCTAAAAAAATTGTATTTTTTTCAATTTTAAAATACCAAAAGATCTTTCATCGATATAAATAGTCCATTAAACGAAATTAAGATTACGAAACAGTACTACGAACATAATTTTTTTTTATTTTAATTAAGATTAAGTATCTTTACGAATTTAAGTGTAAGCTCCGCATTTCGTCAATTTAAAGACATTTTGTGATGAACGTAAACAACAACACTGCGTTTGTCCGTGCAGATATAGGTATGTACGCGATATGGTTAGAATAGGATAATATTTGAATTTGATGATCCACTTTGACTTCGAGGCGCGTGTGCTAAATTTCGTAAGCGTATGTATATTTGTCCACTTGTTTCTCGTAAATTAAAAAATCGTATCGAGATACTTCTTTTTGATTTTAGTGTGGTTTACAAATTAAGGATCACTTCAAGTATCATCAAAATCAGTTCAGTACTTATTACAGATCCACGAATTTCTATAGGCGGAATATTATAGAATGTTAGAGCCTAGGTGATATGCAGAAATTACAAAATAAGAAATATTTTTGTCTATATTAATCAAAATAGTTCCGTGGGGAACCGAGTTTCTTAACACTAGGTTCCCTCTGCCTACTTATCCTTGTGCGGGATACAGCGTGAACCTGATTTTTTGTTTTATTTTAATTAAAATTATATATTTTGTTCGAATTATTAATTGTAACTACAGCTTTAAGTCATTTCCATCATAGAACTATAGAATTCACTTTAGGGTCACTCAAACGCGGCGAAAAGATCATTTCGCCTTTACGACGCCGTAAAATGCCTCCAAATTACATTTACACTAAATTATAATAGCTTTATACTGTCCAAGTGTCCATTTCTAATATTTGTGTGAATATTTCATTTTGTACGAATCTTTGCAAGCAATGAGTTAGTTAAATATACATTAGGTAGTTGTGGGTTTGATTTACATTAGGGATTTTTTTGTTTATTTTTTATTTTGCTTCTCTTATCTTATAAAATATGTATCTTATTATTATTCCTGTCGTCGATTTATTGTTTGGTTTCCCATTTCTTAAAATTTTTGGTGAACCTGAATTTTGGTTGTACCACCGTAAGACGTGGCAGTAGTAGTAGTACCGTAAACGCTACAGTAATGGGTTTGATACCCGCTGGAGGCGTTGATCATATATAAATTATTATGATTTCTCCGGTAGACAAAGTGTGGCGTTGAGCTCAACACGCAAAGTAGAGAACGAACACTACGTACCTGCTCTATATGCCCTGCCCTGCTGTATCCGGGATACAGTGCGAAGTTGTTTAATATAAGATGCATAATATAAAATAAACAAAAACGTTGTACGCATTAAGGAGATTGCTTCATCTTTTACGCTTATAGCGAGATACGCCACCTGATCTGCTTAGAATTAATCATATCTTTGTATACTAATGTTATGAAGATGATAAGTTTGTTTTACTCTTCAGGGCACCCAAAGGGTAAAGGGAACCTGTTACAAGGACTTCCCTATCCGTCCTTTTGTCCATCTGTCACCAGGCTATATCTCTATAGTGAGAAAAAATTGTATTTTTTTTCGTAATTTTTAATTTTCGTTGTAATTTCTTACAACAATTTTGTCTTATTCTATATTTCTTAATGTAGAGTAAGACAAAATTGTTGTAAGAAATTACAACATTTTTTTCAGATGATGTACTTCTGTCGCCGCTATAACAAAAAATACTTAAAAACAGAGTAATATATCACAAAACAGGCATGATTTTTTGCCGTTTCTATGAATAATGATACGAAACCTTTGTGCGCGAGTCCGAATCGCACTTAACTGTTTTTACTGATTCCAAAGGTTTGGTGCTATATGTCATATATAGTACGGGTTCAATGACAAAAATGTATTTTAAAATTTTATAGGTAACTAAATATGAAGCAAAACATTCTTAAATCATAAAGGAAGATAAGTAAGCGTATTCTTCCTTTACTCAGAGTTCAATAACTCTAGTTTTCCCACCACTTGAAAGGAAAACAAATATTTCGATCTCAATATATTAATTCCATTATCGTCATTTAGAAGCCCTTTCGTTGCCTTTTGTTCGTTCAAAGTGCGTTGTAAGTCACACCCTCGTCACTAGTGACGCCCGAGTGAACGACATTACTTCCTTTTTACAAATTATATTAGGTTTTAGGCAAATTCTTTCCTTATTGAACATGTGAAATTGGTTACTTTTTGTAGAAACTTATCTAACTGTATACGTAATGGTTGTAGGTTCGATTTTTGTAAGGTAAATGTGGCTTCGCCCGCTTGAACTACATAAATATTAATTTACTAATCTGCCTTACTTTCGTTTTCTAATATTAATATCAGTTTAAAAACAATATCTTTACCAATATAGAAAAATGAAATCGCAGCCAATTCAATAAAACAGTTATTTATAGCATTTTGTCGAATAATGTAATTTCAAATTGTATTGGTTTTATATATCATCATGATTTTATTATTAGAAGACTTATCCTCAGAAATACTTGGATACGTAGGAGGAGGATATTTTGAAAACTACAGAACTGATTTTGATGTTCCTAAACTTGAAATTGACAAATTTAAATTAAAAAGGATAATTTGCATACGAGTTTTAGTTTTTAAGAAAGAACAACCAACAAATATACACATAAATATACACATATTAGGTGTATGTATATACACTTATGAACTTACGAAGCAAATTGATCATCATTCATTATATTAGCCAATTCAAACCAGATGTTGTAAACTGATAACCTTCTTATTTCGGAAGTCAAAAAAAGTGCAGTGCAATAGTAAGACTATGGAATTGAGTTTAGGTTTATTTAATTCAAGCAGTACATTGTAAAGTGTAAACACAAACATCATATAATTTAAAAAGGCGTATAAAATTTAAAATCTCACATAAACTTTTATCAGCTTCACGCTGTATCCCGCACACAGCAGGGTAGGCAGAGGGAATTAAATGTTAAGAAATTCCGTTCCCCACTTTCTGCGGAATTCTAGAGGCATTTAGTGTTGAGTGGCAGAACTCAACGCCGCGCTTAGCCTCGACACCAGAGCGAAGAAATGGAAATATAAATGTAAGTAAATATTTCATCTCCTCGAATTGGGATCGAACCCACAACCAGTCGGTTTTACAGTCACATTTTGAGCCGCTGCGCCATGACTGGCCTCTTTTATAATTACTTTATTTTTATTTGAATTAGCTGTAATATTCTAAGAGCGTAATCCCGATATATAAATTTCTGACGTAAAATTTCTTGATATCGGGGCCACTAGGATTATATGATGTAATCAAGTGAATTGATTGAAAGATAACTCACAATGGCCAAGAGTGTCGTACGTATCCGAAAAAAATACATGTTGGAAAGAAATTTCTTTTGAGATAAAAGGAGATTTGAAGAAATGTGGCACACAATTTATTACTCAATCTGGCGGCTCCTTCGCGGCTTCGCCCGCTTATGATTATTTATTTAATACTATTTAACTACATATAATGATAATATATTGATTATTTTAATATGTTAAACACTTAAAAAATCGTAATAGAAATCTTTTGAAATTTTATTTGATTTTGCGCGCAGAAAAATTGTCGTATTCAATAGAAACATGTATAGTAATTTTATATCTATCTACGAGTAGGTAGGAGGTCGACACGCGCGCACGGAAAATGTGCTTTTTCTCGTTAATCCGTTAATCTAGATCTCGCGGAAAATTCGAAATGAAAAGCAGACTTTTGCTCTATAATTTCTTCTATCTTTCACTAAAACTCCCATAAAAATCGGTTCTGCTTTTCCTGATATTAAACTAGACATGCAGAAAGACAAAGTACAAAGAGATAGATACAAATAGAAAGTGACAAAAATAAAAATACTGTGTTTATGTTTAAGTAACGTGTAAATAATTGATAATAAAAATTAAATTTGTTTTTTAACTTTTACCTGTATTCTACATAAAAGGGTAGACAAAGGGAACCTAGAAACCTAGTGTTACGACACTCCGTACCCACAAAGTTTGCATGTTGAGTGCCTAAAAGCCAAAGCGAGGAAATGAAAATTGAAATATTTAATTTCCTGCAGTGGGTATCGAACCCACAGACTGACAAGTTAGTAAACTAAGTTAATAATCTTCGACATTATTATAAGCTTATTATCAAATTGTTGTATGTACACTTTGTTGTTCTTTGTTCTTAAATACTGAAATTCTAATTTCCATACTGACAAATTAGGTCGACTTTAGAAGAAACTTCTCTAATTAAATAAAAGTTTTCATATATAGAAGTAATTACTTTTTAACCCGGCGCCGAGGTGGTGGAAAAGTGTTACATGGACTGCGGAGTGAGACGGGTGGGAACCCGTTTTTAGATATTGAAAATCAAATCAAATCAGCTTCATGATGTAGCTGCAGCCCGCACACAGCAGGGTGTTAAGACACTCCGTTTCCCATTTTTACCCGAATTTTTCGAGGCATTGAGTATTGAGTCGTGAGACTCAACTTGAGCTTTCATATTGATGTCAGAGCGAAAATGGACCAATCGTCGCGTTACAGTCAAATTTTTGTGCCCCAGCGCCACGACGGCCTCTTTAGATGTCGATTGTTCTAATACTTTATTTATAAAAATGGTAAAATTTATTCTTGTCTATAGTATAGTTAATATATAGCGAACCTATTTTAGATATCGAACTAATTCCTCCATCGTATTTTCTCACCAAACCGGACCCCATTACAAACAAACAGTCAATGTAAACAATACTCAGAACTAATCAAACAAATGGTAGCCACTATGAGAAAAATAACATACATATGTGAAATCCAAAGTTATTCATTTGATTTATCTTGTCGATAAATCAAATTAATAATTTTACTTTGGATTTTACTCCCATTTTTTCAGAGATCACTCAGCCTGTGTACGAGTAGGAGCTGGCATGTCGCCCTGGTTTGACACCCGATCGGGTGTTAAGCAAGGTTGCGCCATGTCAGCTTGGTTGTTCAATTTGTATTTGGATAGCTGTCTCCAAGGAGTAAAACAAAGTGATATGGGAGTGAAAGTAGGTGACCTGAATGTGAATTGCCTGCTGTACGCAGATGATGCAGTGCTTATTGCATCATCAGAATGCGAGTTGCAGGCATTGGTCACCACTCTGAAAGAAAGGTGTGAATATAATGGTCTAAGCCTCAATGTGAATGAGACAAAGGCTACTGATTTTTGAAAAAGATGAAGAAAGGACGGAATGCAAGATCAGTGTGAATGGTAAGATATTAGAACAAGTGAATGAAGTGGTATACTTGGGAGGTGTGTTCAGTAGAGATGGAAGATACGATATGGATGTGGAAAGGCGTATTGCTGCCGGTAACAAGGTTAACAGAGCTGCATTGATGAGACGGCAAAACGTCAGCACAGCTGCGCGTTTGGCCGTACACAATGCAGTCTTGGCACCGACTCTTTTATATGGCAGTGAAACGTGGGTATTACAGAAGAAGAATGAAAGAAAGATGAATGCTGTGGAGATGCCATCTCTTCGTAGGATATGCGGAGTCAGTTTAGCTGATCGAATCCGCAATGAAGAGGTACACAGAATGGCAGGTACTAGCGAGGATGTCACGGTGAGAATGAAGAAGAATGTGTTCAGCTGGTTTTGGCACGGCACGAGGACCCCCTGGATGGATGTATGAAGAGGTTGATGACAGTGGACGAGGCGAAAAAGGTATGTAGAGACCGTAGCGTTTGGCGCTTCGTTCTTTCTGACAACTCCGCTAAGGATATAGCGTGAAGTTAGTTAGATAGTTATCTTGTCGTTGAGAGAAGTTTGGTTTTGAAAGTATAAGTATCTACTATGAAAAAAATATGTGTAAAATTTAAAAAAAACCACGTCACATATTAAATTATACGTTATTCTCGACAAGAGAATGGGAGATTTATTGGTGCGGAGTTCTGTGTTCGCTCTGGTATAAAGCTTAAGTAGAGATGCCTATGTGTTATTTTGATGTATAAGCTAATATAACTGTAAAGTTTTATCGAAATCGATACAGTAGTTCTTGGTGGAAAGTGGAATAAATATTCACTCCTCATAACCTTATAATATTAGTAAGATGATTGCCCATTTTGACTGTATTAAAATTGCTCTACGTAAAAGCTTGCCCAAAATTGCTAAATATTGGGCAAAACTTAAGAAGGAGTAGATTAATATTTTTTAGCATCACGCCGTATCCCGCGTATAGCAGGATAGGCAGAGGGAACCTAACGTCAAGACCATCCGTTCCAAGTTTCATTCCAAAAAGAAAAAAAAACTACTAGAAAAGCTCTAAAATTCTTATAAGCAGTAGCGAATCCGTAATTTATTACAAAATAAAAGTCAGTGGAATAGTAAATGTCTTTAATATTTATATCACTAAATGTAATTAGACTATCAGAATAATCTTGTCTATATAAATCACTATTTAGTTTATTAGGTCCGTATGATAATCTACAGACTATATGAAACTGTTATATACTATGGAGAACTGGGAATGGAGTGTTATAACACTATGTTAAGGCTATCGTCGTTGTCTACCCTGTTGTGCAAAAAAAGTATGAAGGTGTTTTTTAACCCGCACGCAGCATTATAGGCTAAGGGAACCTTCCCAGGTTTCTTACCATCAGAGTGTCTAGATAGTAGGTTCCCATAAAGTGTTAAGTCACTCCGTTCCCATTAAGACACTTCCGTTCCCCGCTTTCCGCTGAATCCTGAAGGCACTGCGCGTTGAGTAGCGGAACTCAATGCCGAGCTTTGCCTTGTTACCAGAGCGAGGAAATGAAAATATTACATATTTCATTTCCTGCAGTGGACATTGAACCCACAACATGACACATTTACAGTATTCGTTTGTGCCCCTACTCCACTGGCCTTAAGTTGTTAATGTAACTTATAATATAGAGCTAAAGAGCTTGTTTGGTTCTCGCTATTTGAACTTATTAAATAAAAGTGATTCGAATTGAAATTATAAAATCAAATATAAATAAAAATCACATATTTTTATTTGACCAATTACTTCGAATTTACTAAGTGAATGACTAAAGAAAAGTTCAATTTCTAAAGTGATTTTGTATGCGGTAGAAGTGAAATCTCTCATAGTCTTGGCCTGTCGAGAATTATTATCAATTAATTTGTAGAATGTATTTTGAAGGAGGCACTACTAGAAACATTAGGAACTGTAGTTAGGCGGAGAGACTAGAGACTAGAGAGTGAGAGAGTTAAAATTTAAGAGGCCAAAGGGGCGAGGGGTTTAGTAAGTCATTTCTCCGTATTTCTCCGCGTTTCTCACTCTGAAACGACACTCTCACACACCTACACTTGGAATCCTAAAGAAGAAATCTTAAGTAATTTATTTTCATCAATGTACTGAGAATAAACTACTTAATCGTTTCCATGTATCACTCTACCTACTATCTCTCGTACTTCCTGTAATTTCCCTTAAACCTTTAAGTGAAAGGAAAAACAGGCTGAAGCGTAAAACCAAATTTATTATTTTGAATAGTAAATAGAAGAGAGAATGTCAAATTCAATCCTCTCTAATACTATCGAGTAACTTATTTTCGGTCTTCCATCCTCACTCAACGTTCTTACTGGATTTATTTGTAAAAAATGCAAGCAAAAAATATTTAATATAACACAGCCCGAATTGACACATGCCACCTTATATTTGCTTTGTGCGGGTAAAAGTGTCGACAGTTTACGGTTTGAAAGGATTTAATATAGAATATGAGGACGTCATGGCGTAGTGTCACAACGTCTGACTGTAAACAACGTTTGTTGATTCGATTCCCAGTTGGACTAAACTTTCATATTTTCGCTGTGGTAAGTAGTAGTAGCAAGTCAAAATGCAGCCTTGAGTTCCATCTAGAAAAACTGTATGTAGAGAATGGCACTCCGTTCCTAAGACTCTATTTCTTAAGGCATTTCTTAACACTAGGTTCCCTGTGCCTTCCTGCCCTGTTATGCTGGAAAAAGCGTGAATCTGCTTTTTATAGCATATGTTTTATCAATCTTGCTTCACGTACGAGTATTTCCAGTGAAATATGATTAAATACTCTTTATTTTCTATTTCCACTTAATGCCTTGAATGTAGAGGAGAAATCTAATTATAATATGATCATGATGCTCTTGTAAGCATAGAAATTATAATTTTCTTCGTGGCTCGTGGTGTAGTGGGGAAGTGTCTGACCCAAAAAAAGAAATGGTAGTTGGTTCGATCCTAGCACAAAGAAATAATTATATTTATAATAATTTAAATTTATTTTTATAATAATTTGAGGCCGGTCGTGGCGCAGCGGCACGAGGTGTGACTGCAAAACCGACTGGTTGTGGGTTCAATCCCCACTCGAGGATATGAAATATTTACTTAAATTTATATTTCCATTTCTTCGCTCTGGTGTCGAGGTTAAGCGCGGCGTTGAGTTCTACTACTCAACACGCAATGCCTCCAGAATTCGGCAGAAAGTGGGGAACGGAGTGTCTTTAACACTAGATTCCCTCTGCCTACCCTGCTGTGTGCGGGATACAGCGTGAAGCTGATAATAATAATTTTTATTTTTTTCGGTGAAGTGCGGAGTTGTGCTCTGCTACTTAACACCCAATTTCTTTGTTATGCTTGGTTCCTTTCTACAGAAAACTGTGATTTTGATAAACAGTACATTGAATAAAATTCCAATAGACGTATTCAGTGATTTGTAAAACAATGTCACTGAAAAGAAAACATTAATTGTTAAAACTTTCTTTCAATATCCTTACAATAGAAGCTTTCTGTTTATAATTTTTTTTTACAGAAACATCTCTCTTGTAATGTTATTAAAATCCATCATAATTTAATACAATATATAGATATATACTATGTATTTTTTTTATTAATTTTACAATTTATCTATCTTTATTGGAGTAGCCAGAGGAAACCGATCATCAAACACTCTGGTCTCTGCATACTTTTTTTGCCTCGTCCACCCCTCATTCGAGGTCCTCACGCTTTTAAGGTGACCTTCCGTCAGTTTCATCGATATAGTGTTCTTGAAGATCAACCCAGGTCACGGGAATTAAATAAATAAAGAAACCCATACCTTTTGTTTAAAGTCGAGCGACTTTAAAGGGTGCTATAGATAGGGTTATGCTCGGAGTATGTATGAATGATCCAAATCGAAACAAGATTATCCGATAAAAAACCAACGCTATCGAGATAGCCCAAAGAATTTGCATATTTCCGGTTTTTGAAAACATCTAAAGATAAAGAGTCACTGATAAAGAGACTGTAAACGCAATGGTTTAATTTATTCCCCACGTTCTGGTGAACCAAAAAACACGGTTAAAAAAATAAGTTCCTCCCAACAAAGTCTCGAATTCGGACAGATAGCGGAGAACGAAGTGCTCGTAAACTGTGACTTAGGCTGACGACAACCTAATTAGATATACGAGTATGTATGAGGATACCTCCTACATAATGTTTATACTTTAATATATTTTCTCTACTTATATGTATATTAATCAGCTTCACGCTGCACACAGAAGGTTAGGCAGAGGAAACCTAGTGTTAAGACACTCCGTTCCCCACTTTCTGCCGAATTCTGGAGGCATTGCGTGTTGAGTGGCAGAACTCAACGCCGCGCTTATCCTTGACACCAGAGCGAAGAAATGGAAATATAAATTTAAGTGCGGAACGAACCTACAACCGTTCGATTTTACAGTCACACTTTGTGCATCTGCGCCACGTCTGGCCTCCTGGCCTAAACTATTAATGTTATATGTATATGTAACATTAATAGTTTAGTTTAGTTAGTAATTACTTAATCAATGTCAACTTAAATAAAGGTCATGAAGATTGATTGGATCGAATAATGTGACCTACAGAAACTCAGCGTAGAAAAAAACAGACGAAGAATATTGGTCGTATTGTAATATCTTGTTAAAAAGTGTTGTTTGAAGAAATATAAAATATAATAGAGGCCAGTCGTGGCGCAGAGGCACAAAGTGTGACTGTAAAATCTACTGGATGTGGGTTCGATCCCCACTTGAGAGAATGAAATATTTTTTGTTTGAATGAAATATTTGTTTACATTTATAGAACAAGTGAATGAAGTGGTATATTTGGGAAGTATGTTCAGTAGAGATGGAAGATACGAGATGGATGTGGAAAGGCGTATTGCTGCCGGTAACAAGGTTAACGGAGCCTTAGCTGCATTGATGAGACGGCGAAACGTCAGCACAGCTACGCGTTTGGCCGTACACACTGCAGTTTTGGTACCGACTCTGTTATACGGCAGCGAAACGTGGGTATTACAGAAGAAGAATGAAAGAAAGATGAATGCTGTGGAGATGCGATCTCTTCGTAGGATATGCGGAGTCAGCTTAGCTGATCGAATCCGCAATGAAGAGGTACACAGAATGTCAGGTACTAGCGAGGATGTCACGGTGAGAATGAGGAAGAACGTGCTCAGCTGGTTTGGGCACGTCGAACGAATGAGTGATGAAAGAATGGCAAAAAAGATTTATGATGGAAAAGTGAGCGGTAAGAGAGGTAGGGGGAGACCTCGATTGACCTTCGAAAACACAGTATCAAATATACTGGAGGAAGGTCACGTAAAAAGCATGAGGACCCCCCGAAGGGCATGTATGAAGAGGTTGATGACAGTGGACGAGGCGAAAGAGGTATGTAGAGACCGTAGCGTTTGGCGCTCCGTTCTCTCTGACTAACCCGCAAGGGATAAAGCGTGAAGCTAAGTTAAGTTAAGTTATTTATATTTTAATTTCTTCGCTCTGGTGTCGAGGAGAAACGCGTTGAATTCCGCCACTCAATACGCAATGCCTCCAGAACTCGGCGGATAGTGGGGAACGGAAGTTTCTTAATACTAGATTCTCTGCCTAGTTTGCTGTGTGCGGGATACACCTTGAAGCTGATCCCCTTATTATTCAAGTAGGTAGTGCAAAAAATTGTAACACGTTAAGGGAAACTCCATTTGAATTACCGGGATACGCGTGAAACTGAAAAAAAATATAATAACTTTGTTACCTATTATAATTTTCCAATTTTGTACTTTATCATGTTATTTTATCAAAAAAGCCACAAATTTAAATAGTTAAAAAATAATTTTATACTCTTTCCTTTAATTATTTTTTTGTAGTACATTTCGTAGTAGTAATATTAAGCTAGGACTCAGTGTACCATATATAGAACAGAAATAAAAATGTTAATTTGTCAAATTTTGAGATTATATTTTTTAAATTACTTTTTCCAACTATTTTCAACAATTTATATCAAATAAACATATTTATCGTTGAAAAAAAATTGCCTAGAAAGGTTAATACTAGGTTCCCTCTCCTTATCTGGAAAAAGCGATAAGCTGCTTTTTACACTTTTATTTTATTGTGTCTCCATTTTTAATCTATTACTAGTACTCAAAAATAAACATTATTTTCTAAAAGTTTTCATTTGTTGTTGTTGTTCTTTAATTATGCTGTTCCGAGCGTGCCAGTCCAGCACTAATCACATCGCCATTGTCATAAGTTTTTATATATGTAAACATGGTAGTCAGTTTGACACGTGCCATAAGTTTTGATGAAAGATGATATAAGGCGTTGTTACGAGATAAATGGAATTATATATATGGAACCGACTTCTAAGTTATACACAATATGCTTAAACTTAAACACCTACCAAGTATAAGACACTCTGCTCCCCAGTAAGATACTTCATTTACCATTTTTCACTGAATTCTTTTAACTTTCAACCCCGCACTTTGCCTCGTTAATAGAGCAAGGGAATTGAACCCACTGCTACCGCTTACACACCTTAGATACTTATGCCTATCGGCCACAAAAACTTCATGATATTAAAGTAATATAAATAATTCCTACAATTTGAACCCATTACCCTCTCTATATGAATGACAACTACGCCAAAATAGTCTTAAACTCACACTCGTATGTGTATATAATAAAAAAATTAAAAATGTAAATAAATTAGCTTCACGCTGTATCCCGCACACAGCAGGGTAGGCAGAGGGAACCTAGTGTTAAGACACTCCGTTCCCCACTTTCTGTCGAATTTTGGAGGCATTGCGTGTTGAGTGGCAGAACTCAACGCCGCGCTTTGCATCGACACCAGAGCGAAGAAATGGAAATATAAATTTAAGTAAATATTTCATCTCCTCGAGTGGGGATCGAACCCACAACCAGTCGGTTTCACAGTCACACTTTGTGCCACTGCGTCACGACTGGCTTCAATATAATATAAGTCATTAATCATACATGATCGTGTTTACAACTTAATTCAAACGAAACGTTTCTGTCAACGTCTCGTTGATTGATGCTCGATATTTTTTTTATTAGTACTAACTTAAAAAAACTATTTATCATTATACATAGTACTTTATAAAGTACAAGTCGTTGCTTGGAACTTTGTTTTCCTCAATTTTAAGATGTAAAATAGAAGAACTCTCTGTTTCCCGTTTCCGTAGGAACTTCAACTCTTTTTGTATATGTACATACCTACATATATTCAAAGAGAGTCGAGTAGTATGTATCTACATGCTTCCTAAGTTCAGTAGTTTCGTGTGCTTTTTCTATTAGTCACTCAGTAACGTTACATCACGAAGCTTCACGCTGTAGCCTGCCCACAGCAGGACAGACAGAGGGAACCTAAGAACCTAGTGTTCAGACACTCTCTTTCCATTGAGACCCCAAGATATTAAATTGTGAATAGTTATTTTCGAATTTTACCTCCACGTGTTTCTTTATTTAATGACTGAATAGATAGTAGCAAAATAATATAATTTAGTTAATATACAAATATAATGAACGTTGTATAATAATTTCTAGGGTTGCTCGGCAATTATTGTACGGTTTTTGTGAAGTAGGTTGATAAAAGTCAAATATTTTTATTCAAAACTAGCTTGCTGCTCGTTGCTTTGTCCGTATGTACTACATAACTATGTTTTTTTTTCTGAAATATTTTCATTATTTAATAACTTTACCATTTTAAGAACAATATCCATAGATTGCATTGATAGCTAAAGTTTCAAGAAGTACAATAAAACATTTTATAGCAATACTATCGCTTGAAATTCTTTACATCACATTTTTATTTATGAACTGATTGAATTAAACAAATATTAAATATTATTTGAAGCTTATCAAAATAAAATAGCGAAGAGTGCAAATAAACCCGTAAGCTGTTTTTAAAATTAGCGTGAGCAAACGTACAGACAAACCAAAGAACAGATAAACAGGCAAAAACTTAAAAATCATTATTTTGTGTTCAATTACACTAATAAATGTCCCAATAATATTTTTTCTGATAATATATCTTCCATGAGTTTGTTTGGTTGAAAGCGCTAATCTCAGGAACTACGGTTCAAATATAAGTATTCTTGTTGTGTTGTATAGTCCAAGGTCTATGAAACCAACTGAACATGGCTACGGCTATGGACAAAACATAGTCGTAAATAACAAAAGTATCATTCAAATTCGTAATATATTTATTTTAACTTATATTCATGAATATGTATCTTTTGTTCCAGATTGAAAATGATTTGAACACAACTTTAAATATGCTGAAACTAATTTCCATCGCAATATGTCTGTCATTAAATATAATACACACTAACGCTGTTAAAGAAGATGGGACTAAAAAATATACAACGACAAATGAAAAACACATCGATTTATTAAATCATATAAGAAATAAGAGAACTATAAAAGAAGAAATTGTAAATAATAATGAAGAACAACAAAAAGAAGATAAAATGAAAGAGAACGTAACAGAATGTATTGGAGATCCAGAATTTTGTAACATGACTAGAGAAGACTATACAGCAATGTTAAATGACTATATATACCCACAAACGTACGAATGGGTCCTTATAGGCACACACACAGCGGTGTTCGTCATCGGATTGGTCGGTAATATACTAGTGTGCGTAGCTGTGTATAGAAATCACACTATGAGGACTGTAACAAATTATTTCTTAGTAAATTTAGCAGTGGCTGATTTTATGGTATTACTGTTCTGTTTGCCGGCGACCGTTTTATGGGATGTAACGGAAACATGGTTTTTAGGAGACGCTTTGTGCAAGATATTGTTGTACTTCCAGGTATGTGTGTTCATATTTCCTATAGTCATAGCATATGCTTCCTTAGTGGCTTGCTTGTAAATAAGAAAAATGAGTTTTTTAGCTTAACGCTGTATCCCGCATATGACAGGGTAAACTGCGGGAACCTAGTTGTAAGGCACTATTTTCCAAACTTTCTGCCTAGTTTTCGAGACATACCACCGAGCTTTGTCTAGTTACCACAGCGAGGAAATGAAAATAATTTACTCCAAATGGAAACCCGTGACTATCGGCGTTACAGTCAGATCATTTGCCGCTGCGCCAAGATGGCTTCTAATAATAATAAAAGATGTAATGAATTTTTCAGAAATTATAGTCAGATATTACATAGTATAGTCAATTTTTATAATCTTTGCACTAATTATAGAGATGCATCCTTTAAAGAAAATAACACTGTGAAAAACACAAAAAATACTCTTCTTCCAAAGGATTTTATTCACAAAGTAAGCGCTTGTCGCTATTTAAACTTGAATTGTGATTCTTAATTAAAATGTAAATCACAAGCCTAATTATTCTATTGTTTATATTTTTTTTATCCCTATGTAATTAATTAAAACTAAATAAAAATACGACCTAATTTTAGTTTTAAAACGCAATTTTTCTCTTTATATTTTTTTTTTTAAATAAATCAGGTTCACGCCGCATATAGCAGAGTAGGCAGAGGGAACCTAGTGCTTAAATACTCCGTTCCTTACTTTCCGCCGATTTTTTCGAGGCATTGCGTGTTGTGTGGCGTAACTCAACGTCGGGCTTTTTTGTCTTGCCAGAGTGAAGAAATAAAAATATTGATAAATAATAATTCCTTTCCTCGAGTGGTGACCGAACCCACAAATGTCACGTTACAAATGCCAAATATGATTTTTCACGATAGATAAAAAGAATTTTGTGACTCAACAATCTATTTTTATTAAGTTATCTCTATTAAAAATATCGTTCACACGGTAGCTAATATCAACGTTATAATTGTATAAAAATTTAGGTACTAATGCATAATAAAATTTGTTTAAAAAAAAATGTCAAATTTGAATCCAGAATCTCAGTCAATTTCCTTAAAAAAAGTTATACATTTTCTATTAAATATATGCCCTATATATGTACTTTAAAAAACAAAATAAAAAAAATACGTTTATTAAAATCGATGTTAAAAAGTCCTCTTATAAAAGAAGCATTAAGTATATTAGTCAAAGAGCTACGGAATAAAGATTTCTTTCGACGCAGCGACTAATGGACGCGTTCTCTTTTAAATAATAATTCTAAAGTCAAGTGAAAGAACATTGTTTACTTCAAAAGGTAGTTTATTATCCGTAAGAGGTTATCGTGGGGTAGTGGAGGTTACATGCGAGATAGTAGTAGGTTCGTCTCACTTCGAATGTAAGATTATTTTCTACATTTTATAGAGACGATATTAAAAAAATGAAAATATTTAGCATACAAAGAATAAACTTTCCCTAGATTGAGATCAAATCCATAACGGCCTTGTACTACTTGTTAGACATCCAGATTGTTCAACCATCCCAGTGTCTAAATTTCTATAATGGTACGGTTTGACTACGACACTGTACACTCAGTGTATACATCGAGTGTTTTTATATGAAACTCATCTCTAATTGCAACATTTATTGTGACCCGATATTGAGTGTCGAATCAGCCTCTGTGAGAACGCGTAGTGTCGAAGTGTTCTGTTCTGTTCTGTTTCTTATTTTATGGCTTTTAGGCGTGCCAGTAGAGCACAGTTTATTTCGCCAATGTCACGTAGAATGGAAAAGACACGATGAAGATTGGGTAAATTAAAAACAAAGATAATATCACTTAAAAGACTGAATAAAACGTATAAAAATAGAAGGTCGAATTAGATAAACCACCTAGTGTCGAAGTGTCGTTCCACATACAAATGCCACTAGTTTGTATGTGAACACTTACAATAGACACTACTCGGAGTTCAGACACAACAATCTATACAAATGTAAACAGAATATGCAATTAATGTTTGACATTAATTGTCAGAATTTCTGTCACAGTCTATTCGCTTTGGGCAAGGCAACATAACTACAAGCACTTCATATTCAGAAGAGACTCACTCTCATTAACCAATTGCAATAGAGAGATCTACTTATAGTGGGTGTAAACTAAAATGTATGAAATCGTCAATCGGTTGATCAGTTATTTGACCCCTACAGCAAAATGTGTTTGTATTCTACAGTTGTTTTTGAGCTCCTTGCATCTTATTGCACCCTAGTACTTTACATCGTAGTGCAAGATCTTGTTAAAGCGCACAGAATTTCTGTCATAGTTCGTACGTAGTATTCTGGATCGGTTTACGATACATCAACTGATTTTTTTATTTATAAAGCAACTTTGTTGGCCAAAATAACAATAAATTTTATTAGTGAAAAATATAATTGTTGCTATATAATTTATTAGTTATTTTATATCATAAGGCGTTGCTACATTTCTGGATGTACCAATTCATCTATAAATAATGAAAGTAAATCAAATAGTAAAAAAATTCGTGGTAAAGAAAATAATCTGCAAAAATTTATTAAAATATTATAAAGATATAAAAGACATCAATTTCGAATACAACAAGATAAGTTTGTATAAATAAATACTTAAGAAATCCTTAGAATTTAGTACTGAATGTATTGTTCAAGCTGAAAGGCTTTAGCTAGCCTACGAAGCGTTGGTAGTCAAAGTGATAATTTATCGAAAGGAGAACAAACTTTTTTAATTAATATAAATGGTGTTTGCATTGCTGAAATTCAGACTAATATCATATAAAAAAGACAGATAAAAGTAAATACTCCTGCAACAGTCAAAGTTAAGAAGGATTTTAGTTGTCTCTCTTGAGCACATTCACAAATGCTGCTTTGCCAAGGATTTTATGGTATAACTTAATTTAAAACAAAAGAAAATCTAATTAGTTTAATAAGTGTGACGTTGACGATCATTATTGACAAACTGGAATATATATTTTATAACTTTTAAGCAGCTTCACGCTATATCCCGCACACAGCAGGGTAGGCAGAAGGAACCTAGTCTTAAGACACTCTGTTCCCCACTCTCCGCTAAATTCTGGAGGCATTGCGTGCTGACACCAGAGCAGAGAAATGGAAAAATAAATATTTAATTTCCTAGAGGGGGGATAGAATCCACAACCAGTCGCTTTTAAAGTCACTTTGTGCCTCTGCGCCACAACTAGCCTCATAACTTTTATCATATTCAAATATCATATAATTGAAGAGATATTTTTTTATATAATTTAAAGCTTGACGACAAATCCGATAAGTTTCCTTTACTATCCACTAATGTATCTTTTGTTCATTAAGTGGTGCCACCTAGTTCTTGCACGTTCCCTATAGGCAAATTGATTCGCATTCAGGTTAAAGAACAGGCGCGGCGTTAGGTTGCGTCATCCATTACGCAATGTCTTGACTACGGACCGATACAATGAATTATTCATGATAAATGGAAAAATAATAAAAACAAATCCTACTAATATTATAAATGCGAAAGTTTGTGAGTATGTATGGATGTTTGTTACTCTTTCACGCGAATACTACTGAACCGATTACGATGAAATTTGGTATGTAGGTAGCTGAAGACCCAGAATAACATATAGGCTACTTTTTATCCCGGAGTTCCCGCGGGATTAATTCCTAATTGAAAATAGATACATTTATCGCTTCTGAAAACTGAATGCGTGATCTCAGGGTCAAACCTTGAAGGTAGCAG
>JAATLQ010007747.1:0-25769 GCA_013421005.1 Heliconius erato x Heliconius himera | reverse complement strand
TATCCTTTTCGGATTTAATAATCCTGTAATGCTATCGACTAATCTGTTATTGCGCGTATCGACTATAAATTAGCCCTTTTTATCGATGCCTTCTTAAAATTTTGTATTTTCCATTATTTCATCAGCTCTTATTTAATTTTGCGTTGGATCTTGATGCAAAAATCTCAATGTTGGTGCGGTGCGGTTGTTGGTATATTGCCTCTTGAAATCCTAACCGGTGAGACACGCTTGTGTGAAGCCGATTAGAATGTGCACTCACCAAATTTGTGAAGATTTGCGTCGGGCAGTCGTTGGGTTGAAGTGCGGTATACGTGGTTCCAATACAGCACCACGGGAGTTGATTGGATCATTGTGTCAGTTTCGACGATAACTTCGGGCTGAAGCTGGCAGGGTAGCCTCGTCGTGGTACATCACGTCGGCAGATGGCTACGGGGTATCCCCGTCGGGGTACATCACGTCGGGGCCACCAATGTGGGCTATAGCAGCGGGACGATGTTAATAAGACGAGACCTTATAATCAACTCTTTTATTATATATTTAATTTGGTTATTTATACGCTACAAAACAATAGTGGAAAATAATTACACAATTGCTTTTGTAGCGAATAAATGTAGGACGCTGATTTAGATGTTTACAAATGAATGTGCAATACCCCTACAAAGGGTTACAAATTTGTAACAGTAAATGGTGACTTTCTTTAATAAACATTTATTTATATTTAACCTAAAAATTCGTTAATAATAATATAGACTGTATATAAGTATACCCTAGTATAGCGTGGCGACCTGTCGCCATACCGTAAACTCTATTACATATAGACTATATATGAGTATATACGTTAGTATAGCCTGCCACGGTCGCTACGCCAACGTTTATACCAGCGCCTATAGATGTTTCACATCAATAAAAAAAGAACAAAAAAAAAACAGTTTTTATAAAAAGTCCACTACCGCTGTATTATAAATTCAAATGAGAAATAAAGAAAGCGTAAAATTCTGTCGACATCTGGCTATTTCAATATTGAAATAGAGCAAAAAATGACAAAATTATATTTTTCAGGAAATTGAAACAAATTGTAGAAACCATTGGAGAGGAAAGGCCACAGAGTGCCGGATATTGCAACCAGCTGCCGTAGAATAATGCATTTTTAGAAGTGGCGAAATCTTGAGAAATTTCATATCTTTATAAATTGTTGGTCAAGTATTCTAAGAACTATTGTGTTTTTATTAAAATGCCTATAGAAAAATTAACAAGTATTAAAAAATTATATTTTTCACTCTGTATTCCGCAGCATAGTAGTGTAGGCAAAGGGAACTTGGGTACCTAGTGTTAAGACACTTCGTACCCATTAAACATTTCCGGTCTCTTTCTGCTAAATTCTGGAGGTATGAAAATAACAAATACATGTATCATTTCCGCGAATTGAAATGGAATCCACAAGCTGTCTTGTTTACAGTCGCACGCTTGTGTCCCTGTGCTACGACTGACCTCTATAAATATAGAATAACATATATATACTGGAAATGTTTTAAAATACGATCAACAGAATAAACATATGTGATCGGCGACAATTTTTTTTAACAATGATTTAAAATTTAATGATACATAAAATATAAAACAAAATCAAGCCACGAACCTAAGACCAAACTGTAGTTGTACCTCTAACAACTAGTCAAACAAAATAAATAAAAAATTCAATCAGGTTCACGCTGTATCCCGCGCACAGCAGGGTAGGTAGAGGGAACCTAGTTTTAAGACACTCCGTTCCCCATTTCCCACCAAATTCTGGAGGCATTGAGGAACGCCGCGGTTTGCCTCAACACCAGAGCGAAGAAAATGGAAATATTTCACAATTCTTTTTCTTTTCTGAGAATCTTACCCACTTTGTGCCACGACTGGTCTCGATATTATTTTGGATTTAATAAAAAGACAATGTCTTCGTGTCTTACGATCGTTTGCTTATCTATACATCGGTCTCTATAACGTTGAAGGTCGCGCATTCATATTTAGTACTTGTCTAGAGAATAGAAATTGTACCATTTTTTGTTTTTACCGAAAAAATATGGAAGAAAATATTTTTTTTGCATATTTTTTGAGTTTGATTCCCACACGAGAAAATATTATATTGAATATTTTATTTTCTTCATTCTGGGTCAAGGCAAAGGGCAGCGTTGAGCACCACCGCTCAACACGCAATGCTTCCAGAATTCGGTATAAAATAGAGAGCGGTGTATCTTAACACTATTACCCCTCTGGCCTACCCTGCTAAATGCGGGATGCAGTTTGAAAGTGTAAAAAATTTTTGCATTTTTTTTGCGTTTTTGCTAGTCGTGAAGCGTGTTGTACACGTGTCTTATTTTTGATTATACAGTCATATTATACAGTTCCATCTTAACCAAAAGAGCTACAGGGTCAGGGCCAGGGTTAGCACAATAACGGTACGAGGTTTCCAAATAATTTAAATTACTTTCAAATTGGGCTCCTTCCTAAATCTTATGAAATACAGATGTGATTGACAAAGTTGAGGACCTCGTAATAAATCATTCAAAATTAATATTAAAACTAATTTTGATAATATTTGTTTCGAATATGCTAAATATAATAGTAATATATAATAGGTATATACTGGTAGAAATCCAAAAAAATAGTATATTTTTGGAAATAATAAAGAATTTATATTGCTTTTAGTATAAGGATTTATAATTATGATAATAACTTGTGTCGATTTACCCGAGATTTTACTATCTAGTCTAATATTTTAATATCCTAGTAAAAATTATAACAACTTTTATACGTTCAATTTTTTTTATATTATCACTCATTTAGTGCAACAAATATTCTTCAAGTGGCAACGGTTGACTTTCTGTTGATATTCTTCTATTTATTAAATGTTGATGGTGACATATATATTTTATTTTTAATAATCCAAATGAAATGTTAAAATGTTTACTATAAAAACGAATTGAACCCACGATCATCGTCTACAATTACATCGTCGTCATAATATACAACTTAAAATGTCCAATTTTCAACGAGCAGATTCCTTAAAAACATTTATATTAGTCAAAAAATTACAATAGCACAAAACGCTTTAATTTTATAAAGATAAACATCTATATATCTATATCTATTACATATATAAAGATAAACATATCTATATCTATTACTTTTATATAAGTAAAGGACAATGAAAATGACAATAGCACAAAACGGTTTAACTGTTAAATAAAGATATAAATTTTCCAAAATAAATTACGAAATACGATAATAACATTAAAAGAACCCTTTTACTGTTTCAGATATCTAAGAGATGAAGGCAATGAAATTAACACATCAAAAGGTATTAGTTACTTAAGGTAAGCGAGTAATAACAATGTGTTATACACTTCTAGTACATTTAAATTATTTATAATTTAGTAGAAATTCCCTTTGTACGTTGTTTTGTTTGATAAAATAATAAATTGTTTTTTTTTATGTGATATGAGGTAAGGTAAAGGTTGAAATGGTGTTAAAATATATGAATATAAATCAGCTTCACGCTGTATCCCGCACTCAGCAGGGTAGGCAGAGGGAACCTAGTGTTAAGACACTCAGTTCCCCACTTTCTGCCAAATTCTGGAGGCATTGTGTGTTGAGTGGCAGAACTCAACGCCGCGCTTAACCTCGGCACCAGAGCGAAGAAATTTAAATATAAATTTAAGTAAATATTTCATCTCCTCGAGTGGGGATCGAACCCACAACCAGTCGGTTTTACAGTCACACCTCGTTCCCCTGCGCCACGACTGGCCTCTATATCCTATATATGAATATATATCTATATGTTATACGTGACGCAAAAATTTTGGACCCCTTTTGGATATTTTGAAATTGCAATTTGGCACACTTATACCTTATATGCAGGATATACGATAACGCAATATTATATTATTATTTTTCAATAATAATGTTTATAAAGTACATTAAATCAATAAATAAAACATTACACATACTATCGTCCATTTGACAATATTTACACTTTTATATTTATAATGAATCCCACACACGCCAATACGTTTTCATTATTATACGCGTCAATTCGTTCTCTATACTATTTATTTTGGCATGAGACAAAAAAGAAACAAACAGTGTTTCTGAAACTTTTATGTATTTTTTTAATTTCTATGTAATTTAGTCGAGGCTTACTCATGTTTAAAAATATAAAAAAATCTATATAAAAAAAAACAAAATATTCAGAAAACAAATTTATACTTATTTAACAAAACAAGAAACTTGATAAAAACTACAAAAGTAACAACGGAATCACAACAGTTCTTATGAACATGTTGACTTATACTAAAAATGGTGGATATAATCTGACTGAATCAAAACATCATATTTTAATGTTTAATGTCCGAGTGCCCTGTGCTTTTAAATTTATTATGGTAAACTACTGTATTACAATATATTTTTATAATATTAAAATGCGTCTCAAGCTTGAGAACAAGTTGGCTTTTGGGTGTTTTTACATGAGAAGTATTTAAGTATTAATATTAAAATGAAGAAAATAATTTATCATATTTATCATGCCGTAAAATCGGGTGACTAGAATTATTTTTCTATTATAAATCCAAAATTATTTTAACTTAATATACTATATTAAGCTCTATCAATCCAGATAAACCGGAGCAAATTCCTGAAAATATAAAAAAAAAACATTTCCTCGAGTGGGAATAGTACCCACAACCTGTCGCGCAACAGTCAAACGCTTGTGCCCCTGCGCCACAACTGGCGTATATAAAGACATGATATTGCCAATTTTATACGAGAAAATAAAATAATTAATATAAATAGCCCACTGTGAAGTGACAATTAGTGGCGGCGGGCGGCCGGCCGATGATTGACGCGGCTGGGCGCCATTGTCTGACACATTCTGCTTAATAAATTTATCCTTCTAAGTTTCTAGCCTTCCTATTAAAATTAAATACATAAAGTTAAAGTTAAAATTGAGGCCAGTCGTGGTGCAGAGGCACAAAGTGTGATAGGTTGTGGGTTCGATCCCCACTCGAGGAAATTAAATGTTCATTTAAATTTAATTTTAATTTTTTTGCTCTAGTGTCGATGAGCTCCGTCATTCAGCACGCAATGTGCTTAGGATTCGGCGGAAAGTGGGGAACGGAGTGTCTTAACACTAGTATACAACGTGAAGCTGATTGATTTATTTTTATTTTAACTAATGTCAAGTATAATTAACCTTTTATTATAGTAAATATTTGGCCTTGTATACATGTTTAAGAGTTATTGTATCAATTTATATTTATTCAGACATACATAAAAATTTCGACTTCGAATAGCTTGGACGGTTTTCCGGAGATGTAGTAACAAATCATACAAAATAAAAAAAATATATAAGAAACGATTTTCCTATATTCGCATGTGTACCTAATTTTTATAAAAAATGGACTTTTACGTTATAAGAACATGTCAGCATTCTTGACTGTTAACTAGATGAAAGATGATCTTTTTAGCTTTAAACTTTAGGAAAAGAGAACAAAAGAAAAGAAAACAAGGGTTATTATGGTAAAGGAAAAGAATTGAACTCACGAATATCGCGTCTACAGTCAGAGGATGTGTTGCACAGCGACATGACGTCCTTTAAAGAAGATAAACAGAAAAAATAATAAAAGAAGAAAAAGTCATGTATGTATAAACAAACCATTACTAATATGGAGTAAGAAAATGATCTAAACTCAGAATCAAATAAATAAATCAGCTTTACGCTGTATCCCGCACACTGCAGGGTAGGCATAGGGAACCTAGTGTTAAGACATCCGTTCCCCACTTTCTGCCGCATTCTGGAGGCATTGCGTGTTGAGTGGCAGAACTCAACGCCGCGCTTGTCCTCGACACCAGAGCGAAGAAATGGAAATATAAATTTAAGTAAATATTTAATCTCCTCGAGTGGGGATCGAACCCAGAACCAGTCGATTTTACAGTCACACTTTGTGCCACTGCGCCACGACTGGCCTCTAAACTCAACATTAGCTATATTCGCAAATAGCTACTTCTCAAACGTTTATGTCTTTGTGACTTTGATGACTAAAGGTATATTGATATGGTTTGTTAACTTTATTGCTGTAGCTAAATTTCACATGGTACTGGTGTAAATTAGACTTGTTTCATAGAAATATTCTTTTTTATTGTGGTTATAGAGATTTATATGCGGTACGAGGCCGGTTGTAGGTTCGATTCCCATTCGAGATCGACATCACTTAATACTTCAGCTTTCGGCGGAAACGGAACGGAAGTGTATTAACACTAGGTTCCAAGCTTCCCTCTGCCTACTTTACTTTGTGCTTGATACAGTTTTAAGTGAAGCTAAAATAATATGTAATATAAATAAAGGAAAAGGGGGAGACAATGGAGAAGGGAATGTTTTATCACTGGATTTTTCTGTCTGAAGTTCTATGAGTACCCGAATGCCGATTTGAGTTGAGCTAATTAACACGCAATGTAACAAATTCGTGATAAGAAAGTGTAGAATGGAGTGTCTTGACACTAGTTACTCCCTACCTACACTATATAAAACATGAAGCTAAAAATATAAACATTAAAAGATAAATTAATTTGCAATTCATATGCTCACTTTAACTTTTGGACGTGGAAATTGTAGAAGTAATACACTCAAAGCTGTGGTAAAACATAGATCAGCTTCATGCTGTATCCCGCACACAGCAGGGTAGGCAGAGGGAACCTAATGTTAAGACACTCCGTTCCCCAGTTTCTGCCGAATTCTGGAGGCATTGCGTGTTGAGTGGCAGAACTCAACGCCGCGGTTAGCCTCGACACCAGAAGAAATGCAAAATATAAATTTAAGTAAATATTTCATCTCCTCGAGTGGGGATCGAACCCCAACCCAGATTTTACAGTCACACTTCGTGCCGCTGCGCCACGACTGGCCTCAAAAACCCTCAAAAGCCCTCTGTGGTAAAACAGTTTAAAAAAAACAATTTTATTCTATTCTCTTCTATTTATAGATTTCAAACAACCTTTTTACTTTTTATGCTCGTCATACGATACTGGCGCTAGAGAAGCAGGTGAATAGCGCTCTATTGACACACTCAAAGGCAACGAATAAAGAACTAAATTGCACTGAACCGAGTTAAATTGAGAAACTAAATACTCCTTTGAAGCACTTGATGTACCTTTTTGAATAAATTCATCATATAATGTTTTAAAAAGACTCTTATGCTGTATTCTTACTGTTGTAGCTTAAAATTATCCAAAATTACCAGTTTTATGTATGTATGTTGTTAACGTCGAGGCCAGTCGTGGCGCAGGGGCACAAAGTGTGACTGTAAAACCGACTTGTTGTGAGTTCGATCCCCACTCGAAGAGATAAAATATTTATTTAAATTTATATTTCCATTTTCTTCGCTCTGGTATCGAGGCAAAGCGCGGCGTTGATTTTTGCCACTCAACATGTAATGCCTTCAGAATTGGGCAGAAAGTGGAGAACGGAGTATTTTAACACTAGGTTCCCTCTGCCTACCCTGCTGTGTGCGGGATACAATGAAATATAAACTTAAAAGAAAGGCTGACAGCGGAGTCTTAGATTACTAAGACGGTTCTAGGGTTACTTTTGGGGTTCTGTACTTAAAGCGAGGTCCTTTAGGTACAAAATCCCAAAAATGGACAAAACAATACACATAGGCAGGCATATAGATAGATAAATGGCAAAATAAGTTTAAAAATAATTATTTTGATTTTAGTTCCCAGACTTCAGTAATAAAGGAAATCTAGTTCTCTAGTGTGCTACATTAATTACCAACACGCCTTTAGCTCGCGTAGTTTAACGTGTTTTAGTATGGAAATGTTATAGGATTTACTTACGCTTAAAATTTGTAACTTCGTTATTCTATTTACTTAGCAAGTGATGCTAGTAAAAATCTCTGTTGAATCTTTTTTTTAGCTTCATACTGTATCCACACAGCAGGGTGGCAGGGGACAGAGGGACAGAGGGAACCTAGTGTGAAGACACTCCGTTCCCCACTTTACACCGACTTCTGGAGGCATTTCGTGTTGAGTGGCGGAACTCAACGCCGCACTATGGGCAATCGAGGTCTGTATCAGATCAAAAATCGATAACTTTTTTATTTGTTAAGATAAATAATTGAATTTTTGCACAAGCATAAAGTATAAAATAGCGCTTTAGGTAAAGTTCAGATATTATACTTTTATTGGAGTATATAAATATATATATATATATATATATATATATATATATATATATATATATATATATATATATATATATATTAAAAAAATAATGAAAAAAAGATTATTTAATTTCCTTAGTCCAAACTACTTATAGTAGTAATAAAAATGTATTATTAAATTAGTTTATTAATAAACAATGTTTTTTAAGCTGTTATCTATTTGAGTAAGAAATTAATAGTTATGATTACACATACTTAGTTAATAAAATATAAAATTTACAAAAACTGATTTACAAGTAGAATAATATTAGAAATGAATGTATATTACATAGTGAGTATATTATATTTAATTATACTTGGTGAACTTCGGGATCCATAATAAGTTCATTCACTTGTAAAAGATCTAAGGTATCTTCATCAACGTGCTTCATTAAGGTGCCTTCACACTTTTGCTATACTCGTATGTTTTTCTATGACTGGAAATGTATGGATCTGATGTGTAGAGAAGAGTATGAAATACATCCTCATTTGTAGCTGATTGAGAGCACTTTCTGGCATGATGTAGGCGAAATTTTTGATACTCCTAATTACGGGATTCTTGTGCACCTTGTGCATTCTTGGGATCTCATTCGTTTGTTAGATTCCTTAAATACATGTATTGCGCTTTTGTTGAATCCAAATCAATGAAAACACTCAATTCCTCTTGATTCGATAGCATTTTGCACTGGCTTGGGTTTTCTATGAGATTCAAATATATCACATTTGTATATGACATTGTATCTCGGTCAGCAAGCCTTAGTTTTTCGACGAGTTTTGCTTCTAATTCACCTAAGGAACGTAAACCCTAAACGTAGGCATTGCAGATGTGTCCAAAGCTAGTATATTCACTAAATAGCGTCGTATTTTCACCTCTTCGTTGATACTGATGAGTCCCCATAGGGACACAGGATCTTCCGCGTTTTCCAGAAGACACAAGAACATGATACTTTTCTTTTAGAAATATTGCTAGCTAATATTGATTGCTTCAAGTTTTTTTCCTCCTTCAATGTATTATATGGGAGTGATAATTCACTCTTGGAACACTTGAAAGTATTAGCCACTTTGAAATTTAGTGAAGATACTTAACAATCAAACGTCTGTTAGTAATTTTATTGCTAATTTGTAATAGTTTTATTAAATTAATTCACGCCATTTATATAATTTCATAAATGAGGGTAGTGTGCATTTTATTAATTAGTAATACCGCAAAATGTGTACAAAATGAAGATAAAACGTTCTTTTATTAATAAATAACAATAATTTCATAGAAATTTACCGTAATCTAATTAATTAAATAGTACAACATTAGAAATTTCAATAGATAGAGTTTTCTTGTTCCCTGACTTGTATCGTAGTTTTCGTGATAACTTCTAAAACCGCACGTTTCCGCAGCTGATTTTTATAAATGTTATTTATGAATATCTGGACTATGAAACAACATCAATTGTAACGCGTCGGTAGACGTCGGTAACTGTCTAAAGTCTCGATGAACTTTAAGTACGTACTTTTTTTTTCTCTTCACTCATTGTTAATATTTTTTATAGGAATATAGTCACAAAATCCACAATATAATCATTGTTTTAAAATCTACATACTACAGGATTTTTAAAAATATATAACACTTTATACCTATTTGCACATTTTTTTTAGGAAATTAAGTTTAAAATATCGATGCGAACAACCTAAAATAGACATTCTTACGTATTACAATTTCTCTCAATAAAAAAAAATATATTCCAAATGTAATTCAGGAAAAAATAATTCATTACATTAAAGGTCCACTATTATACTATTAAAAAAAAAAAGTGCGTCAGAGACGAATTTAGTAAAAATGAATTTTGATCTGCCATTGTTCTACCATTATCCATAGTGCGCTGCCTTGACACCAGAGCAACTAAATGAAAATATAAATTAAAATAAATATTTCATCTATTCGAGTGGGAATCGAATGAATGTGGAAAAATAATTCTATGGAAAGTGGGGAAATACTTCGCGTATATTAATGAGAATGGAATCTTAACACTAGGTTGCCAGGTTCCCTCTGCCTACCCTGTTATGTGCGGGGATACAGCGCTAGATAAAAAACTATATAATACCTTCTGTTCATACCAATTGGCTGGAGAGCCATTTATAAAAATTAGATTTGCAGAAAACTATGTAACGATCAAAGTGTATGAAGGGCCCTCTATCAAAGGAGGGAGTCGGTCGCGTGGAAGTGCTTTGGAAATTTTTCCAATGACTGGCCGTTTAGAAACTGATATAGTTACCTTATTTATCATTTTGTTACTTACGATATAAGAATAAACATATATTTTTTATTATTTACGTAGTTTTGTGTTATACGGGATTAAATTATTTATTGATATAGCAATAAAAAATTAAAAACGCTTAACACAAAAATCTTTTAACAAACTATAATAGAGCTGATAATCTTCAAACGTGTGAACATGCTTTCTTGAATGCTAAGAACACCCTCGATTACGATTATTTTCAATCGATCAAGCAGGTACGAGTCGGATTCGCCCAATGAGGGTTCCGTAACTATTTTAGGAAACTTTTTCTTTTTTTAGTGTTGTGTAGTATGTATTGTTTTGTTGTATTGTATTGCGCTTTTACCTTAATTTTATTTTACCCAAATTCTAGATATTACATGTTGAATAGCGCAACCCAAGCGGTTTGTCGTAAACAAAATGATTTCGTTCCTTTAAAAACGACGGCGGTTACAGTTAAAAAAAATGGCTAAATTGGCATTTACTAAATGCAAAAATACCTGCCACTTCCTTCCACGCGAATGCTTTACCTGCGGCAGTGTTTCCAGGTCTATACGACCTAGGTACCTTTAAAAAACGCGCCTATCTCCACTACAAAGGCCGGCAACGCACCTGTAGCTCCTCTGGTGTTGCACGGGGTCGTGGGCGGCGGTAATCATTTACGTTCAGGTGACCCGTACGCTCGTTTGCCTTGTCTTTTTCCATAAGAAAAAATGCAATTTGAATCAACGACTGTCTGACCTTCATGTCTGTTAATATGACAAAGCTTGGTCTTAATAAATACACATTTGACAAAGAAATCTGACGAAGACTGATATACATAAAACAACATTTATAAGGCGGTTGTCGGTACAAATATAAAAAAAACTATAACGAAAGCAAAACCTCGTCCTTTTTGAAAATAAATATCATTATATTTTACATGTATTACAGATAATTCATAAAAAAAACTCGTCCCCAACGACGAAAAGGTCAATGCTCCCACATACGGCTAACAGAGCAAATGAACGATATTATGAGGCTGACATTTCAGCTATAAAACCTCGTAACGACTCTGAATTAAATGACCCTTAAGATTGTGTGCTTTAATGAAAAGGATTCGGATGTTTTGTGAGATTTAACAAAAAATATATTAAATTTTATGTATATATGTATATCTACAAAACATTGAAGCCGGTCGTGGCGCAGGGGCAGCAGGCTGGCTGTAAATGCGACTGGTTGTGGGTTCGGTCCCCACACGAGGAAGTGAAATATTTATTTAAATTTATATCTTCATTTCTTAGCTCTGGTGTCGAGGTAAAAGCGTGGCGTTGAGTTCCGCTCAATACACAATGCCTCTAGAATTCGACAGAAAGTGGGGAATAGAGTGTCTTAACAGTAGGTTCCCTTTCCCTACCCTGCTGTGAGTGGGATACAGCGTGAAGCTGATTTACAAAACATATATAATGAATACAAGCAACCCAAATCCCGCTTAAAGTTATTGTTATATTATTACGAAATTAGGCATTATTTTACATGAATAGTAGTCTATATGTCATTCTGATGTATAAGTTGTAAAGTTTCATCTAAATCCGTTTAGTAGTTTAGATTAATATTTCTCGCCGTCGTGGCCCAGTGGATCAAATTTTGACAGTAAACGCGATGATTGTGGGTTCGATAGTAGTTTAGACGAAAAAAATGTTCCGGAGACTTGTAACATGCACGCCTATCAAATTCCGGCTGAAAGCAGAAAACAGAGTATATTAACACTCGTATTACTTCCTACACTGCTATACGATATAAACGGGATAAAGAGAGAAGGTAAAAAGAAACTAAAATCCTGACAGAGAACTTTTACCTCAAAAGGGTAACGTGCTAATATCTAGTGATATACGACTTGTTTTTTGTTTTTCTAACACAGTTTACATTACTTATCTGACAAGTCCCGAACAAACAGTTATAAAATATACGAACGTATTTTTTTGCCACATTAAAAATGGTCCTTTCTAAATAGAAAAAACAATTTTGGCAATTAAATATTATGTGATAGTAAACAGTATACGACTGGCCTCACGTCCTGGCCTACGATAGACGCTATAGTGGCGCAGGGGCACAAAGTGTAACTGTAAACGCCACTGGTTGTAGGTTCGATTCCCACTCGAGGAAATAAATTAGTTAGTATTTCCGGTTTCTTCACTGTGGTTGAGTTTCGCCAAATTGATTTCCAAAACTTATTAGGGTACGTGTATTTTTTTTTAAAAGCTCTGTATTTACATACATCTTTAAAAAACAACTTCATTTATTGATGCCACGACGGTCCCAGGCCTAATATAATAATAATTATAAAAAACAAATAAAGCACTTAATAAAAATTTATCGTCAGATAATAATCGGATTTTCAAAGAAAAGAAATATGAAAAGAAAATAAAAGTGAAATTTTTACAGTCCCCGCTATACCTAGGATCTATTTAGCCTTTGTTTATGGCCTATAAAGATTCCGAATACTAAGTAAGCTATCATTTAGGTTAAATAGAACTATGAAAGTATAATGTTGTTATAATATATACTCTATTATTGTAATATTTTTTTCAGCTTCTCGCTGTATCCCGCACTCAACTGGACAGGCAGAGGAAACCTAGTGTCAAGACACTCTGTTCTCCATTTTCCACCGAATTTTGAAGGCAGCGTGTGTTGAGTGACGGAATTCAACGCCGCGCTTTGCGTCGACACCAGAGAAATGAAAATAGAAATTTAAATAAATATTTCATTTCCGCGAATAGGAATCGAACTCACAACCAGTCTTCACAGTCACATTTTGCCTCTGCGCCTCGATTGGCCTCATAGTCAAACATAATTTCCATTTTTTTTATTTTTTTTTATAGCTTCACGCTGTATCCCGCACACAGCAGGGTAGGCAGAGGGAACCTAGTGCTAAGACACTCCGTTCCCCACTTTCTTCCGAATTCTGGAGGCATTGCGTGTTGAGTGGCAGAACTCAACGCCGCGCTTAACCTCGACACCAGAGCGAAGAAATGGAAATATAAATTTAAGTAAATATTTCATCTCCTCGAGTGGGGATCGAACCCACAACCAGTCGATTTTACAGTCACTTATCCCCTGCCCCACCACCACTGGTCTCATATTCAAACATCATTTCTATTTAACATTTAAACAACTTTCAAAACTCTGAAATATCTCTTGAGATTTGAAAAACAAGTTTTTACCATACGACCCGACGCGTAATGAGCACATATTGACAGAGCCAAGTTAGTTTGCGGCAAATGTATGCGGGAAGTTATAATCTGTTATGAATATGGTAACGAGCGACGGTCACCTGATCGAATCCTTTATGTATTGTGTGGGAAGGTATGCCCCATAGGTGAATCGAATTTGTCGTTTCTATTTTCTAACTGGGACGAGCTTGATTTGTTTTTCAACTTCACGATTTACCCTGTATATAGCAGGGTAGGTAAACGGAACCTAGTGTTAAGACACTCTGTTTCCCACTTTTCACCGAATTCTTGAGACATTGCGTATAGATTGGCGGAACTTAATGCCTCAATCTCCTTGGCAATCGAACCCACGACCTGTCAAGTTTACAGTCGCACATTTGTACCACGAGCATGACTTTACCCAATAGTTACTTTTCATATTGTTTTTAATGATACACAGACAGTTCCGCCAGTCAACAAGCAATACCTCCAGAATTTGGCAGAAAATGACCTAACACTAGGTTCCCAGATTCTCCCTGCCTGCAGTGTATAATTAAAAAGATATACTTACATTTCATTATTTTCTTTATCTGTAAATAAGATCACGTACCTATCTAATTACTTTTACTGACTGGGGTAGCTCAAAGATAGAGAGATTTATGCTGTAATTTATTTCTAATAACAACTACGAAAAATAACTTTATATAAAGTTTCAACGATATATGCATATAAATGTGTTTTTTGTTTGGTTTTATGCTTTTAGGTTACAGCAGGGTACAGTGCGGTCGACGACTTGTGGTCACCTGTTGATAGTTATATATCCTGCGTAAAAAAGATTTTCATTTTTTGATTATTATTTCTGATTAAGATTTTCCCAAATGTATAGTGTGCAAAAGAAAGCCTTATTTCAGGGTAATTCA
The DNA here is from genome assembly GCA_013421005.1 of Heliconius erato x Heliconius himera. Taxonomy (NCBI): domain Eukaryota; kingdom Metazoa; phylum Arthropoda; class Insecta; order Lepidoptera; family Nymphalidae; genus Heliconius; species Heliconius erato x Heliconius himera. The sequence continues at coordinate 11,154 of JAATLQ010007747.1, read as the reverse complement.
TTCTCCCTTAAGGTGAGACACAACAGATTTTAGTGTGGTTTTCACTAATATACAGAGTGATTCGAGAGGAAGTTTTTTATGCATACAACTTATATTATATCTAGAATATTTCTTTTATAGCTTTACGCTGCATCCTGCACATAGCAGAGTAGGCAGAGGGAACATAGTATTAAGACACGTCCGTTCTTAACTTTCGGCAAAATTCTAGAGGTTTTGTGTGTTGAGAGGCGGAACTTAACGCCGCGCTTTGCCTCGTTACGAGCGAGGAAATGGAAATATAAAATATTTCTTTTCGTCGAGTTTGAATCAAACTCACAATTTGTCTCGATCACCGAGGGCTCGATCCCCTCTCGAGAAAAATGAAACATTTAAAAATTTTAATTTCCTTTTCTTCGCTCTGGCGTAGAGTTCCGCCAGTCAATACACAATGCCTTTAAAAATGCGACGGTAAGTGGGGAACGGAGTGTCTTTACATTAGGTTCCCTCTGCCTGAAGCTGATTTCATCTAATTTTATATGAATACCCTTCAGTAGATAATCTACGAAAAATAAGCTTTACCAACTTTATAAAATGAGTAATTGTTAAATTCTTGCACATAAACTCTAAACATTGGAAATATCGATACAGACACTAACAAAATTATCAATTTGGTTAAATTATGATGAAATGCTTTTATACCGAGTTGGACTACAGTCGATGTAATCGAGTAAACTATTTTCAAATATCATAAAATACAGTGGTCGTAAACATTGAGGTTATTGTGGTGTAGTGGGACGACGTTTGACTGTTACCGCGATAGTTACATATTCGATTTCCGTTAGGGTAATAATTATATTTTTTTTCATTTTCGATCAGTCAGATAGAGAAGTGGGGTTCCTCCACCCAACCCAAAATTGAGCAAGAAATGAGGTAGAAGTTTTTTTTATTAGGCTCCCTCTTCTATTCAAATTTCCGAGTCAATTAATATTTAATAACATCTTTAACCTTAGTAATAATAGAAGCCGTCGTGGCGCAGGTGCAGGTGGTCAAGGGTGTGACTGTAACGCGACGGTTGTTGGTTCGATCCCCACTCGAGGGATTGAATTATTATTTATTAATATTTTCATTTCTTCGCTCTGGCACCAAGGCAAAAGCTTGGCGTTGAGTTACGCCACTCAACACGCAATACCTCGAATATTTCGGCGGAGTGTTTAAACACTAAATTCCTTCTGCCTATCCTGCTGTTTGCAGAATAAAGCGTGAAGCTGATTTAATTTAATATGTTTTTTAATCTAAATAGATTGTTATATCCATATAACATATAGCATAGCTATATCCATTTCAGGACAATAAAAAGTAAATATTAACATTTTTTTACATGAATAGTTTACAGAAAGAAACATTATATGTACTAAAAACAACTTTTAATATAAAAAATCCACTCTAATCAAAAAGAAAAAATAAGTGGCCAAGACAAGCCGCGGTAATGAGGTCCACCACTCAATCTGCATTAAAGTGAAAAGTAGAGTTCGAAGTGTCTTAACACTACGTCCCTACTCCCTACCCCGCTATATGCGGGATAAAGCGTGAAACTTAAAAAAAAACGTTATATTTAAGTTCCTATAGATATCTGCACCTACACAAGTACGGTCACATATTGCGTCAGGCGGGTATTTTTGTTAGATAAGCTGCGCGTAAACAACTTACTTGTAGCGTTAACTACTAAAATACATTTTTATTCATCGTTCAACTCGTTTTAGTAGGTAGCTTCAATATATATGTGGAGAATATATTTTTTATGCTTCAGCTTCACTCTGTATTCCACACACAGCAGGGTAGGCAGAGGGGACCTAGTGTTAAGACACTCCGTTCTCCATTTTCACCTGAATTCTGGAGGCATTGCGTATTGATTGGCAGAACTCAACACCGCGCTTTTGCCTCGACACCAGAGCGAAGAAATGGAAATATAAATTTAAATAAATATTTCATCTCCTCGAGTGTGGATCAAACCCACATAGCTGTCGGTTTTAAAGTCACACTTTATGCCCCTGCGCCACGACTGGCCTCTTATATTACATATTTTTTATAGTATTCCTAAATGGAAATACAGTCGGATAAAAAGATGGACAAAAAAAAACCTAATGATGAATTCATTATGTATTTTCTTTTAGACACCAGTCGGCGTTGGTCACAAGCGTGTGATTGTAAGCGCGTCAGGTTGTGGGTTCGATTCCCATTCGAGGAAATGAAATATTTAATATTTTCTGATGTCGAGGCAAAACGTGGCATTGAATTCCACCACCCAACACGCTATAGCGCGTGGAGGAGTTGGCGGAGGCGGAGGGAAAATGGAGGTATACCTCCAGAATTCTGTGATATAAATAAACAATCAAAGTTCAAACAACTAAAGTATAAGTTATACTAAGACATTATATCCTGGGACTTTACAGACACTTTGTTCCTACTAAAACACTTCCGTTCCCAACTTTCCACCGAATGCTGAAGGCATTGCGTGTTAAATGGCGAAATTCATCGTTGAACGTTACCTCGTGACCAGAGCGGGGAAATGAAAATATTAAATATTTTTTTCTTCGAGCGGTAATCGAACCCACAACCAGTCACGTATACAGTTACACCCTAATACCCCCGGGCCACGACTAGCTTAATAACATATAATTACATCAGAATTAAACTAAAACATAATTACAGAACATTGAAATGGCGGTCGAAAATGCTTTGGAAACATAATTATGTATAGGAAACGCGAATATGTCAGAGCCAGAGAGAGTACTGTGCTGTGTGTGCTTGACATATGTAATTTAGTTCAAATTGAGTACTCAGTAGTAGCAACTTGTCGTGAAGCTGTTCACAATGTGAACGAGGGTCGGAGTCGTTGAATATTTAAATAAGGCCGCGAGGCCGTCATGGCTCAAAGGCACGGTTGTGGGTTCGATCACCACTAGTGGAAATAAATTATTATTTATTAATATTTTCATTTCTTCGCTCTGGCACAGTGTGTCAGAGCAAAATCCCAGCGTAAAGTTCTGCCACTCAACACGCAATGCTTCAAAAATTTGGCGGAAAGTGGGAAACGGAGTGTCTTAACACTAGGTTCCCTCTGCCCTGTTGTGTGCGAGATACTGAGACGAGAGATGAGCGTAAAACTGATTTTATTTGATTTTTCATAACTCGATGCTGTTGTGCTGCTACCCCATAGGTAGCGACTTCTTCGCTGGCCATAAGCGCGACGGTAGTAGGTTCGGTTGTAATTCAGGGAAATGATCATATTTAATTTCAGCTTCACGCTGTATCCCGCACACAGCAGGGTAGGCAGAGGGAACCTTGTGTTAAGACACTCCGTTCCCCACTTACCGCCGAATTCTGGAAGCATTGAGTGTTGAGTGGCGAAACTCAACGCCGGGCTTTGCCTCGACACCAGAGCGAAGAAATAAAACTATAAATGTAAATAAATATTTCCTTTTCCTCGAGTGGCGATCGAACCCACAACCAGTCGATTTTACAGTCACACTTTGTGCCCCTGCGCCACGACTGGATTATATTTAATATATTATTTATCCGTGATAAGCGAAGTTCCGCCACTCAACACACAATGTCTCGAATAATCAGATGAAAATGGGAAACGGAGCGTCTTAACACCAGGTTCCCTCTGCCAACCCCACCGTATACGGTATACAGTGTTAATGTAAAAAAAAAACATAACAAATCCTTTCTCAAATATTTTGTATACTCCAAACCGCCTAAAAGCTTGTACATTACCTACAAATATTTACATAGACGTCCATTAGGGGCCTTATTTATGATTCTTTAATATTATTACTTTTGGATTCAAGATTACAATAAATCATGTTGTGTGAAAAATACTTCACTTTAGTACTTTTTAAGTAGTACTTAGTACTTTTTAACATTTTTAAATTGTTATTCCACACTTAGGAAAGAAAAATACTTATTTAGAAAACAGAACACAGAACGTATAAAAATTTGAACATTTTCAACAGCGGGATTCGAACCCGCGCCTAGAAACCGACCAGGCACTCTGAGCACCAGCCATTCGTTCGCGGATTCGAGTCCTACTATGTTCAAACTTTTATACCTTTTTTATATAAGTCATAAAGTACTGTGCCTTTTTCCACTCTTTGAACACTTGAGATATTGTGTGTTCAGTGGCTGAAGTCAACATCACGCTTTATCTTGCCATAACGTGGAAACTCGATTGTGGGAATACACAGTGGTGTTAAATCTGACGTACACTACGGTTACGGGTTCAATTCCCTCTTGGAGGAGTGTATTATTTCCTTTTTCTCGCTTTAGTAATAAGACAAAGATCGACATAAGGGGAACCAAATGTTTTAATTCTTATAGAGCACCTACCGTACTGTATGCGGCGTGAAATGGCAACATTTTATTTTTCAATGACCTATTCATATTATTAAATGCCTGATATTAAAAATAACAGTCAATATATGAAAAAGTTTTTCATAAATGTAGAATATTAATAGATGCTGACACGAAGGCTATGAAAGCTCTCGATCAATCACAAATATTGCGCCAAAGTCCGAAATACTAAGTCTAAAGAGTATGTGATGATATAAATAATAACATGGGATTTTTTTTAAGTATCTTTACTAAGAAAAAATGGTTCCGGAAAGTCATTTTCTATTTATTTATATTCTATAATTATTTGAGGCCGGCCCAGTGGCTCAAAGGTGTGATTGAAATGAGACGGTTGTGGGTTCGATCCCCACTCGGTCGGTGCTTCGGTCTGGCACCAAGGCAAAAGTCCGGCGTTGAGTTCCGCCACTTAATACGTGAGGAATGGAGTGTCTTATAACTAAGTTCCCTCTGCCTACCCTGCTGTGTGCGGGATACAGCGTGAAGCTGATTTAATTTATATTTATAAACAACTTTTTCATATATACTACATACTAATTTCAATATGCATTCAATCATTTTTAATGAGACCAGCCGTGGCGCTGGTGCTGTGGCAAGTGTGTAACTATAAAAGGGACTGGTTGTGGGAACGAAGTGTCTTAAGCTAGGTTCCCAGGTTCCCTCTGCCTACAAAAGCAATTATTTTAACTACCGTTTTATAATTTTACTCAAAAATACAACTAAAACATACAAGAAAGTAAAGAACCTTTGATAAAACGTGCCTAAGATTAGAAAATGGTCGTCGACACTTGCGCGTTCAAGATAAAGAACACTTTTTTTAGCACTTGTCAAGTTCAAACTAAATATATATGTTATGATATAAAAATATATATATTTTTTTAAATTGTTGAAGTGGTCGTGGCTCAGGGTTACAGGGTGTGACTGAGAGATGAGAGATTGAATGAAGATATCATTTTCTAGCCCTAGTAAGAAGACAATGCGCGGCGTTGAGTTCCGCAATTATGCTGCTCTATGAGGCGTACATCGTGAAGTTGAAAATGTTGTTGATTTACATTTGTATATGCCATATATAAAAAAATATAAATTTCAATATACAACAATATATTTATCAATACTATCGTTTATTATTTTTAATACTGGTTAAAAAATGAAAAATTCAAATCAGCTTCACGCTGCATATCGCACACAGCAGGGTAGGCAGAGGGTAGTATTAAGACACTGCGTTCCCCACTTTCCGCAGAATTCTGGAGGCATTGCGTGCTGACTGACGGCACTCAACGCCCCGCTTTGCCACGACACCAGAGCGAAGAAATGAAAATATAAATGTAAATAAATATTTCACTTCCTCGAGTGGGGATCGAACCCACAACCAGTCGATTTTCCAGTCACACTTTGTGCCTCTTCGCCACGACCGGCTTTAATACTGGTGTAATGAATATATCTTACGATTACATTTCTTTCTCTTTTCAGGTCAAGTGGCTGTCACAATGGCGGACACTAATCCAGCTCTTGGCAACGGAAGCTCTGGAAATGACAAAGTGAGTTCTCTTATAACCTCCCACGCTTCATGAGGAGCTTTATGAGTTGAAACGTGTTTAACTTTATGTTTAATTGGCTGTTAGATGTATTTTTTTTATTTTTTTCTCTTAGTTTCACGCTTTTTCAGCCGAAACGTATTTTGTATGGCATTTTTGTTAGGTTGAAGCTGTATCTCACTTAGCTCAGCTTAGGCAGAAGGAATTTAGTGTAAAGGTACCCCGTTTTCCATATTCCGTTGATTTTTTCGTGATATTGCGTGTTGAGTGGTGGAATAGAATGCCGCGCTTTTTCTTGTTACTAAAGCGAGAAAATGATTACATTAAATAATTTACTCCCCCGAGTGGATATTGAACACACTACCTTCGCGTTGTACCCATTACAGTCACGCACTGTGCCACTGTGTCGTGACGGACTCGATTCTATTTATTTACTTTACTGTTTTCGCATAATATAAAAAAGGACTTGGTACTTTATTGTGTTATTTAGTTATAATTTTCACTAATTACTGACTTATAAAATTTTAATTATTTAAAAAACATTAAAGCAAGTATCTAATTAATTCTATTCTAAATGTAGATTTGGAAATGATAATTTCTGTGTCATAATTTCAACACTGTAAATAAGTATCTTCATTTCTAAAAAGTAGTTGAGTTCTTAGGGATTGAACCCACTATCATCGTGTGTTTAGGTATGTATATACAGGTTGTTGCGTCATAATTTTTTTATGATGACGATTAGTCAATAAATACGAGACTGTCGTAGCGCAGTAGCACAGTGATTGACTGTAAGCGCGACGGCAGTGACTTCAATTCTCACTCGGGGGAATGATATTTTTCTTTGATACAGTAACGAGATAAAGCACGGCGCTGGGTTCCGCCAGTCAACAATGTCTCTAAAATTGGGCGGTACTTGGGGAACGAGTATCCCGTTAACTTAACATTAGGTTCCCTCTGAGTTCTTTACCGTCAAGCGTAAAAAGATGAGTGGCCAGTAATTCAATAAAGTAATTGTGGACTACAGTATAAACCTTAATTGAATATAAAGTTACAAATTGTCATCAAAAGGGATGGAATATGTTTGTAACTGTTATTTAGTTTCTAAACGACATTAGGGTAGTTATATTGAGTGGCTTGTTCTAGTAAATTCTAAGAAATTATATACTTTCAATATATATATATATATATTTGGAAAAAAAAAAATATCACTTGTAATATATTTAAATAGCGACAGTTTTAAAGAGAAAAACCTATAATAAAGTTATATGTATCGATATTTAGAAAAGAAAATCAACTCGCTAATGTCCGTAGCCCGTCACAGCGCAGGGGCACAAGCGTGTGAAAGTTACGCGATGGTTATGGGTTCGATTCCAATTCAGAGGAATGAATTACAATTTATTAATATTTTCCTTTCTTCGCTCTGACACCAAGGCAAAAAGCGCTGTGTTGAGTTCCGCCACTCAATACCTCCGGAATTCGGCGGTAAGTGGTGTACGAAAGTGTCTTAATCCTCAATTATGTATATAAAATTACCTGTTGTTTTTTTATAATATTATATGTATAATATTTGGACACGCCTCAATAATCTAATAACATTGACATAGCCTTTGAAACACTGAATAACCCTCCTTAAGGTGCTCGCTGTCCCTTATCTTACTGCTTAAGGGTTATTGGGAATGATTTTAGGAGTTCTCTTCTTGTACTTTTATAAATATTGATATATTTAATTTAAAAATAAAACGTAATTATATACATTTATAATGATTTAGTGTGTTTACAAAAATTAACTTCTGGTACCTGGTACCTGGGCACCTAGTGTTACGACACTCCGTTCTCCATTAAGACACTTCTGTTCTCCATTTTTCTTCGAATCTTTGAGGCATTGCACGTTGAGGCGTATATAATGTCGCTCTTTGCCTTGTTCTACAACAAAATTGTTATTTTGGCACGACAAAAATAACTTTTTGTGGCAGCTTCATGACATTTGACATTGGCGTTTCGATTCAAAAGTTCGTTACAATAAAATCAAATAATATTTTGATTTCCGGTACATTTTAGTTTTACGGATTTAGGATTTCGCACCCAAAAGGTAAATTGGGACCCTGTTATTAAGACTCCATAACTGTCTTCCGTTCGTCTTCCTGTTTGTCTGTTTGTCTATCACTAGGCTTTATCTCTTATACCATGATTGTAGTGATTTTATTGCCGTTTCTACACATAATTGTGCGGAACCATTCGGAGAGAGAAGGAAATTTGTGTTCATACAATTCGTTCTCTAATTTTTACCCAAACTCAACGCCGCGTTTTGTTTACCAGAACGGGTGAAATAAGAATAATTAAAATATAATTCCTTCGACTGGAGATCGAATCCACAATCATCGGGCTTACACTCTAACACTACACTACGACGACCTCCTCACTATTATTCAATTCTACACAAATAAATTGACCAAAATCTCAAACTGTAGTAAAATACAGGAAGCATAGTCGACATTTCTTTACCTATTGTATCCGGGAATCACAAAGAAAAGCGGAATCAAGAAGTTTACAGTGTTTGTTCGGCAAAGTGTTTGTGTAGCGCCGGTAGCTGGTCGCCTTCACCCCGATACGGTTGTTACTGGGCTTAATAGGTTAAGGGCTCCCCTATTATATGATTACTGAAATGGATAAATGTTTTCTTTTTGTAGGATAATTTGTGTTTTTGTACTTTTTTTCAGCTTCACGCTGTATCACGCACACAGCAGGTCAGGCAAAGGGGTCATTGTGTTAAGGCATTCCGTTCCCCGTTTTCTGTAGAATTCTGCAGGCATTGCGGGTTGAGTGGCGGAACTCAATGCGCTTTGTCTCGAAACCAGAACGAAGAAATGAAAATATAAATGTAAAACGTTGAGTTCTGCCACTCAACACTCAATGCCTCCAGAATTCGGCAGAAAGTGGGGAACGGAGTGTTTTATCATTAGCTTTCCTCTGTCTACTCTTCACGCAGCACGCAGAAGGGTAGACAGAAGTAGCTGACGTATTTTATTAATTTGTAGTACGTACCATATTTCATAATTTAATTCATTTTATTGGGCGTGTTTATTTTGATTTGGCCAATTGTACTTGACGTTATAATTATATAATTTATTTTGTTTACTTCTAAATTTATACAACAAACACATAGAATAAATAAAAAAATAATCATCAATTAAATATGTACGTATATTTTAAATGTCGCCTTTCTCTTTCCTATTTCTCTAAAACTGCTAACGCAATTTTGTTGATACTTTAACTTTTTTTTATATTAAACCTTAACTGTTTAAAAGAGTTAAAGTTTTATATTTTTTTTTAAATTGTAATAATAAAAAAATATTCAATTCCAATAATATAACATAAATACATACATATGAAGCTGATAACCTCCGCCAATTGAATAGGATAATAAAATAATTTTCATTTATTTCACCATATTGGCTGACCAAGCCATTTGGCCACCACCCCTCTCAATACATTCAACCGCAGTCCTGAAGTCGAAGCTAGTGTAATTACAACGGAAATGAAGATATATTGAACATATATAGCTACAATAATAGAAGATGTATATTGTTATAGCCTCATAATATCTTAGGTAGTTGCTCGCAACTTCACGTGGAACTTTGAAACCGTTGGACCCAAACGTGATGAATGGGGTTCTTTATCATTTTTTATAATATGATTACAGAGTACGGAGAGGGATCATAGTGTTAAGACACTCCGTTCCCCACTTTCTGCCGATTTCTGGAGGCCGCGCTTTTGCCTCGACACCAGAGCGAAGAAATAGAAATATAAATTTAAGTAAATATTTCATCTCCTCGAGTGGGGATCGAACCCACGACCAGTCGGTTTTACAGTCACACTTTGTGCCGCTGCGACACGACTGGCCTTTCCTTCTTCTTTATCTTAAGTGTAGTACTTTTTTTAAAAAAAGCTTAATTTTGTAATTTAAATTTTTTTTTTTTTTATATTTTGTATGCCTTTAATATCTCTTAATAATAGTCGGAAAACCTTTTCTCTGTCTCCATCTTAAAAGCCAGCACTGCAGCTATAGCTTCTCTGGTTTTATACGGGTCGTGTGCGGCTGTTATTAGGTGAATCTCATTTCCCTTGTCTATTTTAGGGTTACTTCCTCAAAGCTAAGAACGGAACCCTAATACTACACTGCAATCCAAGTTGTCCGTCTGTCAAGAGAGTCTATCTCGAGATTGCGAAGTATTGTTATCAAGCTGAAATTAATAAAAAATATACAGATCCCTTAGTGAAAACTTGCAGTATAAATAAAGTGAAAAATCTGAAAAATAGAAGTTTATATATATATTAAAGATTAGAAAACAATTACAAGCCGCAAACTTACGTTTGTCAACTTTAATAAATTGCACGTTCCTTTAATCTACAAATCTGAATCTGAAACTGATATGTAACCCTCGTTGGGAGAGTCGTACTCTCACTTGACCGTTTCTGTATAAAAAAAATAAAAGAATCTTAATTCTATAGACGCGTTACGAATAAAAGAAATAAAAATCCAAATAATTTGTTTCATAATTGCCCGTTTTAATGTGAAATAAAATGTTGTCAGCCGCAACCACCTGGTCGCATCCGGATGTAGCGCTCACTGAGACATTTACGATGTGTTTTGCATTACACTGATTTATGTAGGCGATTCATCTTATTGTTACGACTTCGTATCCAGTTTCAGGAAACTGCTTAGTCAATGCTTAAGTAATAATGATAATGTATTTTTTTTTATAAATTTAATTTAGTTGTCACCACTTTTCACGTATGGGCATAAGCGTGCGATTATAAACGTGACAGGTTGTGTATGGGTTAAGTTCTCACTCAAGCAAATGTTATATTTTTATGTTCATATTTTCATTTTCTCGTGTGGGAATCGAACCTACAGCCTCATGTACCTCCGCAACGATTGGTCTTCTCCATTTTTTTATTAAAAACCAACTAAAAATACTTATCAACGACATTATAATCTCTATATATAATAAGACAGTAAAAATATTTTGTCTGTACATTTAGTAATTTTGACTGAAATGGATAGAGGGATACTTAAAAAGACTAATAGAAAGCAAAAAGATTTTTTTTGAATTTCTTGTCTGTCTGTCTGTCTGTCTGTCGACATATTGTTGTCCGCATTTTTCTCTGAAACTACTGAACCGATTTACTTGAAAATTTCACCAATTGCTTTGTTTTAACTCAATTTAGG
>JAATLQ010007743.1:167759-187008 GCA_013421005.1 Heliconius erato x Heliconius himera | reverse complement strand
GGCAGCGGCATAATATTATTTAAGTACTTATTATTTAAGGAAAGAATTGTTGGTTATTTCATCTTGGATGGTTATCTATTGCGTTGTTATACACTTAATAAAATATGGTTTTAGTTTTTTGGGATTTTATTTGATATTGCTCGCAAAACTTATCATATTTAATGTAGAAAGGACTTTAGTTAGGTATTTCATATAGTATCTATGTACGCGCGCAAGGAAAACGTGTAAAAAGATTTTTCTCGGGTAAATCACTAAAATCGATCACTGAAAGTCCAATAAAAATCAGTTCAGTTATTCTGGACATTAGCTCGGGGAAATAGAAAGACAGACAGAGACAAAAAATATAATATTTTTTATTGTATTTAAGTATTAGGTATGTAAATAACCACATGCACTTGCAAAAACATAGCACAACACATTTAATTTTAATTCTTTTAAATATTTATTTTACTTTGATAATATTAATAATGTAGCTGGTTTTGTTTAATTTTTTTTATAAATATTTTAATATGATTACGTTTACTTATAATTTTTTTCATTCAAATTAGATATTTTCAAAAACAATTTCATAAATATATCTAATAAGCATTCGTATAGTTCAAGCGGGCGAAGCCGCGTCCGGGTCCGCTAGTTCTATATAAGGGGAAACCGATTGATTTAGATAGAGAATTGAAGATAAGATTGTCAATACAGTAACGATTGTAATGTTTTACTTTCACTGTATATAAAATTAAAAACTGAATAATGTAACTGAAGAATGAAGAATCTTAAATTAAAAAGACTTCTATTGCTTTGACAAATAGATACCTAGTACCGAAACTGTAACAAAACGTTAAGCTGGAAGATATGACTTCAGTCAATATATATTAAGGCTGAAACCGGGAGTGACATCACCAATTTAAGAAATGAAATTGAATCGACTTCGTGACAAGCATGTGATGAGCGTATTATTTACCGTGACGTCGAAACTGAAGCAATGTCGTTAATAAATTCGCGTGCCCTAATAGCTGAAGCTGAAATGACCGCAGTGAAATCCATTCGCAATGTCTTCAGAAATTGGCAAAGTGAAGAGTGTCTTATCACTAAGCTCCTTCTGCCTACCCTGCTACATGCGGGATACTGCGTCAAACGAAAATTTTTTTCTCTCATTTTAATGTGAGAAAAAAATATGTTAATAATATACTAAAACTTGTTCCAATAAGGAAATGTAAATATTATTGTATAATATAAGACATATATATATATATTGAATATGCAAGCATGGAAATACTAAATAAAAATAATTAAAAACATTTAAGTAAGAGCACGCATAAATAAATGTGTGTCAACCATTACATGTCAATACAAGTTGGAGCTTGTTTATCGTATGATTTTCTACAAATTTTTGAAAGCTTAGGTCATTCGACGTCGAATTGGCGCAATTCACTCTAGCCACTGTCTATTAAACAAGCTGGTCTAATCGTTTTCACATACCGGTGAATGTTCTACTTTACATATTTACTGGCAAAATCGAAATACTTTTTCATTTAATAATTATATTGATATTTCTTTGGAATATAACGATTACGAGAATACCAATAGATGCATGATGATGATGATGATGTGTAGACTTGTATTATTTTGTTAGTATAAAAGTCTTCCAAATGGGCTTTAGAGTGATAAACTTTATAGACTAGAGGAAGAGCAAATTAAAAAAATCGAAAATTTATAATTAGTTCTAAGCTATGAAATATTTGTTACTGAAACAACACTCAGTTTCAACTACTTTCTGAATTTCAACCACTTAAATTGACAAACTTGATGAATCAACCTCTAATTTTTACAATTAAAATAGTACTCGTTTTGGGTAATTAAACTCTCTTCTGCTTGTTGATATCCATTAGGTACTAAAATAATACAAGTCACAATTAAACACAATGTACCTCGTTGTTAATGCATTCGTATTGTTACCCAAACTGAAAACGATATAGTTCTGGGTTCGATCCTCACGTTGAATTCCGCCAATGTTCGTCTTCAACAAGCACTTTATCAAAAATATAGATCCGACTGTCTTTTTTGATTTTTAATATATATTCTGCGAATTGTGGAAGTAGGAAAACAGAATTTTATTTCTGAATAGAAAAGCTTTGCCAACAAAGCAACTAAGAAAGCAGTAGCTTAATATAATGTATCAACTGACCGATAAATGCTACCACATTCTACCTTTGACCCAGCTATTCGATATATTTGTATAATATAATAATGACAACGTCGAGTTTAAAATCGTATTATTAAAATGAGTTACGTCATACATTTCATTTAAATATAGAAAAAAGCGTTTCTGTGTAAATTAGTAGTAATAGATACTTACAGTTAACATCTCCTGGGCAAGTCTTACAACATCTTCCGGGTAGAAGTGTAGGAGTGTCGCAAGATGGTTCTGGACACTCATTTTTAATGTTGCGGCAATGAACTTTGGCAACAACTCTTCTTTTCTTCTGGACCTAGAATAAAGACAGCATTATTATAAGAAATATTATATTTTTTTATTCTCTCTCTCTCTCTCTTAGATCGATGATACTCAATGTAATATTTGTTCATTTGTATACTTACCGATATGCACTCACATTTGATGCAGTACATAACTCCAAAAGGCGGGCCGAGATCTGCAAACCATGTCGATCCGAGTTCTTTCGCTTGTTTTCCGAATTGGCATTCTGTAACAAGGAAATAAATATTGTTCATAGAATTTTAAAAACATGCAAATGATGTAATTAGTTATGATTACCATTTTTGCACTAAATCAAATATTCATAAACAGTTTTAATTAAGACAGCACACGTAAAGTGGATAAAAATATTAAATAGTTTCAATTTAAAAAAGATATGATTGGAGATGGAATTTCTTGTGAAATTATATATGTACCTTTTTCAAAATAACTCTATTCATATTAACTTACAAGATTATTAGATTATTAGATTATTAGAAGAAATTAATCCAAGGTTTTCCGGCAGCTTATCATTTTTTATATTTGAAACGAAATGGAAGGCGTGTGGTAACAAAAAACAGCATTCAGCAATAACGGGTACCTTCGCTTGGCGGATTTATATCAGCTGGGCGAATAGCTGGAAAGTTGCAACCTTTCCAATGTACCACAATGATAAATGTATCACGATCGTGAACAATTGTTTCAACAGTTGGAAATTTTATTAATTAATTTAAAGGCGCGGTCACGACTCAAAATACCTCTTGAGATATTTAATTAATTGTACGGTAGTCTGATAAATCAAATGGTTTATTAATTTATTTGACAAAAATCATAGATGAACTGCAAAGGATATTAAATTTACTTTTTAACATATATATTTTTTAACGTAACGGGATTTGAGCCCGCGCTTGAAAAGCGCCCAAGCGCTGTCACCGACTAAGCCAAACGCTCTCATCGGTCTACGTCGAAATTCTTTTATGCTTGTTACAACTTATTTATATCGCTAGCACATACTTTTTTGGCTATTTTTCACTATTTTAAAAGTGATTTAAATTTACTTTTCCTATGTTTATTCTCTTTTTATTCTCGGGATTCTCTGTTATTCTTTTTAATACTGTAATATAAATATACTATTTACCGCTTACCGCAGCTTACCGTATTTACCAAATAGCCAAGGACATGACTGGAACTTATGCATATAATATAGATATGCATATATATGTATGAATTTGTTTGTCATAATTAGCAGAAGAATTACTGCTTATCTCGTAACATAAAATTCACAAATACATGACGTAAAGGAAATTTCTGAAAATGTTACTGATCTTGCATCTAGTCTTAAATGACCTTACGCCACACTTAAATATTTATTAAAAAAAAAGTCAATAGACTATCAAATATTTTAAAAAAATATTAAAATTACCAGTTATACAGTATGTAATTGTTTTACACGTGTAAAGTTAAATATTCAATTTAATATACGATACACGAAACCGGTGTTCGCAAGTAAGCAAGCACATTTACATACTGTAGGTACTCGAGTGGTCTAAAAATAAAAGTGCAGGTTGTAGTGTTGAGAGATAGAAAAACGAGTGATACCTCGAAGGCTCACTTTTATCTACGTATTTAACATCCAACTAATTATTGAATATTATGACAGTTCTATGAGGCCGGTCGTGGCGCAGTGGCACGAGGTGTGACTGCAAAACCGACTGGTTGTGGGTTCGATCCCCACTCGAGGAGATGAAATATTTACTTAAATTTATATTTCCATTTCTTCGCTCTGGTGTCAAGGTTAAGCGCGGCGTGGAGTTCTGCCACTCAACACGCAATGCCTCCAGAATCCGGCAGAAAGTGGGGAACGGAGTGTCTTAACACTAGGTTCCCTCTGCCTACCCTGCTGCGTGCGGGATACAGCGTGAAGCTAATTTATTATTTTTTTTATTTCTATCACTATGTATAAAGGTTTAAAAAATAAAAACCGTCGTGGCGCATTAGGACAAGCATGTGAATGTAATGGGACGGTTGTGGGTTTGATCCTTATTCAAGGGAATGGATTATTATTTATTAATAATTTAATTTCTTCGCTCTAGTACCAAGGCAAAAGCGCAACTTTGAGTTTCGTCCCTCAATACGCAATATTTCGAAAACTTATCGAAATGTGGGGAACGGAGTGTCTTAACATTATGTTCCCTTCGCTTACCCTGCCATTGCCTGCCTGAAAAAAAAACAGTAATTCAAAATGAAAAGAAAACGATATTATTATTGCACATTCAATTTGTTATAGGTAAAATGTACCTAAAATAGACGTATGCATTTTCGAGCACACCCGCTGAGGACTAGCGTAAGTGATTTGGTGTAGTAAACAGATTATTATCAGATGGTTTAATCGATAACATGGTCGGGCTTCTATAAATGGACGACACTCTTATCGCCTTCTCGTAACTATTTAATTAACTACTATATATACACACTACTACTCCACGCGTACTCAGTTAGCACCTAAGACACGTCACGTGAGAACATATTGATCTTAATATCGCATAGGCTTACTCTATTAAGTTTTATGTGATCAATTTTCTTTCGCTACAACGAATCAACGCCACATAATGAGGATGGAGGGTGTCCTGGATAAGGATGTGGCCATCAAGTCGTATTTACCGTGTCATTTGCAGTCAGACGTCTATTTTATTATTATTATTATTGTTTTTAACTCAAAATCTCAACCATTCTAACAAGCAAGAAAGCACATACTGTTTCAGTCTACAGTTACAATCCGCTTATCAGTTAATAGTCATAAAAACGTTATCTTTGAGATGATTTAAGTATATAAACTAAAGCGAGACATCGCGTAACCTTCTCCCGTATTCTCGGAAACGTTGGCAAGAAGCCAAAAACGGCTAGCCAGGGAAATGAAGTATTGGCGACGGCCGTCTTATGCTACTCTCACGATCTGTTTATGGAAATTTATACTTGATATACATGCACTTGTTTATTTTGAATATACACTATATATATAGATTTGTCAACATCTTCGCAATAACACTCATATATTTCGCTGAATAGCTAACAAAAAATGTCATTTTGAGGCCAGTCGTGGCACAGTGGCACAAGCGAGTGACTGTAAGCGCAACAAGTTGTAGGTTCGATTCCATTCGTGATTCCCATGCAAGAAAATGAAATATTTAACTAATATTTGTATTTTTCGCTTTGGTGTCGAGGCAAAAACTCACTCAACACGCATTCGGCGCCTATCTCCAGAATTCGGCAAAAGTGGAGAGTGGAGTGTCTTAACAGCCTCTTGCCTACCCGGGTACGTACGGGATACAGCGTGAAGTTTAATAAAAAAAAGTTACTTTGATATTGATTATGAAACGTGCAAAAGAAGATCGTAATAGCGAAACATGAGTTATTTATTTAACAAATTGCCGAGGCAGAAGTTTGTTGTGAGAGCCACAAAGGTAGGTTAGTACTGTTTGTACTATTGGAAGTGCCACGCTGCGAGCCTATAGAGTATAGTTGTAGTCACGGTCACTACTGCATTGTCATGTCATAGATCACGATAAGTATGACTTACATGTCAAACGGGCAAATGTATACGGCCGTTTCATTGAAGCGAATACAAGTGACTTCAATAAATTCTCAACATAAAAGGGTTGGAATAGGCGTGCGCCGTATTTCAGCCGGCGTGGGCAGCACATAAATCCCTAAGAATTAGCCTTAAGCTAAACTCTTAGGTATTTTGTTGGCCAAAGTGAATTTTGCTACATCTGATGTAGCACAGGGTTTTCTTGGGTGTTATTTTAACTACATCTATGCGACTGTCACTATAAACTCAATGTAAACATCTTCGGAGATGTTTTTGAAATGCTAGGATGTGATGACTCATGTAGCACAACTCTCTAGTAATAATAAGTAAGGAAAACTATTTTTTTACAAAAACCTTAAAATGTTTGTACAAAATATACATATAAGTTATTTAAGACGTTCAGTTGTCCACTTTTCATTTGTTAGTTAGTGGTGGTGGTGGTGGTGGCGACACTTACTTCCCAAATTAAAAATTGTAATTAAACCCGATAATTTCTTCATTAAAAATTTATATTATGATAAATGATAGCGGTCAGTTAGGTCCAATAGTGTTAAAATAGCATCTTTACTTATATTAATTATTTTACAATTCGGGCTGTCCTGGCGCAGTGGCACAAGTGTGACTGTAAACGCGACGGTTGTAGGATCAACCCCCACTAGGGGGAAATATTATTTATTATTATTTTAATTTCCTCATTCTGGTAACAAGATGAAACGTGGCCTTAAATCCCACCATTCGACACGCAATTCCTCGGAAAGTGCAGAACGGAATGTATTAACATTAGGTTCCCTCTGCCTACCTTGCTAGAAGAGGGGGTACAGCATGAAGCAAAAAAAATATTTATATAAAAATAACTTACCACTCAAGACTATATTTAAGAACTACCACAGCAATAATAAACATATATATATGATTTTTGCGTATACGACACTAATTGACCGAAGAAAAAAAAATGAATTTCAAAGGTAGTATAATTAAAACAGCATTCGGTAGATGGGCGCTGACATTAATCGCCGATATGGCTGATTAAATCGTGCAACAATCATTTTTGTAAGCCGCGATCGACACCTGTTAATGATACCTGATACCCCGTTTTACATAATATGCGTGGCCGCAGACGACCAACACCTGAGGCCAAGTCGCGCTACTGTCTCACCAAACGAATAAGGTCAAGCGGAAAGTTGGTTGATACAATACATTGGGGAACAGAGTGTTTTAAGAGGTTCCCTCTGCCTACCCTGCCATATGCGGGATATAGCGTGAAGCTGATTTATATATTTTGTCAATTCAGTCGAAACATATTTTGTATCTTGTTAATTAAAGTTAATAACAAATAACTTAGAAAATGGATACATTTTCCAGCTAAACTAAACTATTGTAGTTATGAATGTTCTATTTTAGTATTATAACAATAATTTAAGAGGTTAGGACTCATGTAGACGTGCAGCATTTAATCTTTTAGCATAGAATCAAATGATTCGTATAAAATGGAGCGATTAATTGGCTAAGTTAGGTGATATTGCGCGCACGACTGCGCCTCTAGTTTTGCGTGTACGGCCGTACGACTGTACGACTGTACGACTGTACGTGTAAGGCTGTACGACTGTACGACTGTGCGTGTACGCCTCGTATCGATTATTGTGGACAAAAGCAGAACAGTCGGTAGTCGCCACTATGACTGGGTTCGATCAAGGACTAAAAGCAGCAGCCGCATAACTTGATATTTAATATATTTTTGTAATATGAATATTCATATTTTCCTCTATTACCTCTTTACATTGCTTAATATGATTAATAATTAATTTTTAAATCAATACACTGAGCGCCATATTCAGTAAAATAATTACTTTAATAATACATATATGCAAAGAATCTTCCATAGTGTATAAATATATGGTACGCAAGGTTGACAGCATTGCACATAGGCCGTTCTGACTCTTCTACTAGCTTATCATTGCTGTTTATTGGCATCTCACTGACCTTTCCACCCACAAATCAAGTTTTTGCTTCCATTTAATTCAATTTACTTATAATATACGTTCAGTTTATTGAAATTAAACAGTAATTAAAAGCAGCTATCACACCTGTAAGTCGCTGGCCTGAGGCGGCTGTCATAAATTATGCCAACTTTAATAGACTCTCGTTTCCCATAATTTTTATTTATTGTTTCAGACTCCATTGGCCGGATCCGGCGACAGACGACGCAGTTGTTGATCGTACCTACTGTACAGTACGTGTTATAGTGATATATTTGACTGTTCGGGAGAAATGGAGGATCATCAAATCAAATTCTATTAAGATTTTAATAGAAATTAAGGCCAGTCGTGGCGCAGCGGCACGAGGTGTGACTGTAAAACCGACTGGTTGTGGGTTCGATCCCCACTCGAGGAAATGAAATATTTACTTAAATTTATATTTCCATTTTCTTCGCTCTGGTGTCGAGATTAAGCGCGGCGTTGTGTTCTGCCACTCAACACGCAGTGCCTCCAGAATTCGGCAGAAAGTGGGGAACTGGTGTCTTAACACTAGGTTCCCTCTGCCTACCCTGCTGTGTGCGGGATACAGCGTAAAGCTGATTTGATTTTATTTTTATTTATCTTTTTTTATTATATTTATATTTTATTCATATTTTCATTTTTTCGCTCTGGTGTCGAGGCAAAGCTCGGTGTTGAGTTAAATAACTCAACACGCAATACCCCCAGAACTCGGCGTAAAGTGGGAAACGGAGTGTCTTAACACTAGGTTCCCTCTACCCACCCCGCTGTGTGCGGGATACAGCGTGAAACTGAAAAAAAAAGATACTCACTGACATCGCAACATTGCTAGTGTCGAACCAATTAGTAGAAACCATAAAAATCTTACAAATCATACTACT
Source organism: Heliconius erato x Heliconius himera (assembly GCA_013421005.1). Classification (NCBI taxonomy): domain Eukaryota; kingdom Metazoa; phylum Arthropoda; class Insecta; order Lepidoptera; family Nymphalidae; genus Heliconius; species Heliconius erato x Heliconius himera. The sequence goes on along the minus strand of JAATLQ010007743.1, from coordinate 178,077 downwards.
TCCTTATTAGTATTTTCGTCGACGGGCGGCGTGGTCTTTGTTACTGAGACAGTTTTACGAGGTGTAGACAGCTTAAAAGATAGCGAATACCTTATCGGGGACAATCCGAGATTGGAGGTGTGGGCAGAGGCATAACAGTATTAAAATATAGCCTCTTTAATATAACGACCCAATAACTGTAACAATACTATAAAAGCTTTAAAATGTCTGTATTTATGTATTTCTTCTATGAATATTGTTTCATCGCCTAATCGATTATTAGTCTGACATCATAATTTCTAACAGAAGACAGTGGACAGGTGCCAGCTAGCTAAATAAAAATATCTTATAATTTATTAAGTATAATTCTACAAATGCTTTCGAGATGAGCGTTCGTACAGTTGCACCTCATAAAAACAAACTTAAAAATTATTTTCGCGAATATGAGTCGCGACATCGTTACAAATATAGACTATGCATATTTCTTATATAAATAATCTAAATTTTTATTTCTGTCTTGTCTGTCTATCTTGAAATAATTTTCAGGTTAAGAAGTTACTGACTTGAAGATTTTCTAGAATCTTCATATAACACAAATATCAATTAAATTATTATGATTAAGTTAATATAAATAGTATATAAATTATATGACTCGAATCTGTTAAATGAAAAATGCTTAAATAAAAATAAGTCATAGATAAGAAGATTTTGTTATGTGCTGGCAAATCTATACATTACATAAAATTGTCTTGTTCACAGGAACTACCTATTAAGATTAATATAAACGAGATATTTAAACTTTATTTCTCGCAGTGCAAGTAGTATAGGAATTGAGTGATGCTTTGAGCAATTGTAATTCTGAAAAATTATGTTTAATCGATCAAGATGACATCGGCCGTGATAAAACAATCCGATTTATATCCATCCAGACGAAGCCAGGACAGGTGGCAAGAATAAGGGTCATTTAAACAAAAAATATTATTTTGTAAATAAATTGTCATCGTTTGAGGGGTCACGAAGCGTGGTACTGTAAGCTTGACAGGGTTAGATTCCGAATCTGTATAATATTTACAACGCTCGGGAAATTAAACAAACCCGGCGTTGAGGTCCGCCACCTAACATTCAAGATTTCAGAGAAAAGTGAGGAATGGGAAATTCCTAATAGAAACGGAGTGCCTTCACTCTGAACGGAGTACCTTGACATGTGCGGGATACATATAGCTAAAGAAAATAAAAAAAATATATTATTTTTCAAATAAATAAAAGTGAAAAACATAAAAATATATACATAATGTTTATTCGAAGCATGATTTTTGCGGTCAAATTCTACAATTTACCCACACGTCAAAATTTCTTACAAAACAGAGTTATTAATCAAAAAACAAAACAAGAATGCAAATTTGAATAGTACTCAAGCCGGGTCGATGTCGCGCGATATTACGATCGCAATTTATAATCGCGACGAGGCGGGGCGGGGCGCGCTGCACGCACTGCACCGCGGCCTGGTGGGAGATAACCGCCAATTATGAATAAACTAGCTCTACTACTATGTTAATACGGCTTGAGATTTTTCCTCGATTTCACCCAGCGAGAACGCTCATTAATGGTTTTGTGTCTCCGTTATCAGACCTCGTAGAAAGCTCCGCGATAACCAATACTACGAGTCTATATAGTCACTGGAGGAGAAGCTCAGACCGTTACGTTTATAGCATACGTTTTATTGCTATATATTATTTTATTGCGAATGCAAGCCGCGTGTATAAAATCGAATGTAATTTATGCGAATTTTAGATGAGGTCGGCAATGACGCCCATGGGGATATGTATCGTTTGTGCTAACGATGATAAACGCCCGCGGACCTATCGGATTTATTCACCACTCCCACTCACACTCGCACTCGCACTCAACGCAAGCAAGCGTTTCGAGCTCTAACCACTTGGTCGTAACGTATGCATAATATTGTATCATTGTCACATAACCGTGGCTGACGCATTTAACTTGGAGTGGCTCGACGCGAGGTGCAGTACGGTCAGCCAGTCGTGGCCGCCCTGAAGTTGTTGTGTTGTTTTCATTATTTTCTTCCCGATCGAAATACGCAAGAGTTCGGGAAACCTAGCTTCAGGGCGGCCACGACTTGTCGCCCGTACTGTACTAACACCGCGGGCTCGTGCGCTAGTATAGCCCGATAGGACGAACGAAACGCGCTGGGGCGTCGGCACGTCCTCATTTCTTAGTCTAAAAATAATTTCACTTGATCATTTAATTATATGGAGATTAATGGGCGAGCAAAGATGCCAACATTTACGTTAATAAAGTGTACGATATGGCGTGGATCCTTGACTACTAGCGCGAGCGACGTGGTCTCGTGTGTGAGCTGTTTGTGATGGAGATTTTATATGATTAAGTTTATTTTTGAAATATTTAAAATATGTTGACTATTTATAATACTCTTAAGTTTTAAAATTTTTCAATTCTTGCATACCCACAAAATACAATTAGGTACGTGATATCAGTACATTTTCTTTCTTTGCGTTCGTTTTAAATTAAATTACAGGTTTTATTATATTTTTCCTTGAATAAGTTTTATTTATTAATTTTTACAGTTTTAGAGTATAAAATTGATAATATTTGATAATGTTGATAAATACTTCATAAAAGGTAACAGGAAAAAATAAAAACTGATTAGTTACATTGATATATAAATTTATTTTTAATTAAAAAAAGTGATTGTGAGATTTTCTCAGACAAGCATCCTCCGAATTTTAACGTTAAGCACTATCCGTCAGAGTAGCCAAACATCTTCCCTTCGAAAGTTCAAATAAAACAGGATTTTCCCAAAATCTAATTAAACTTTTAACAAATTATAAATTATGTTCACAAACATAAGAGGCCAGTCGTGGCGCAGGGGCACAAACTGTGAGTGTAATCGCGACTGGTTGTGGATTCGATCCCCACTCGAGGGTATGAAATATTTATTTGAATTTATATCTCTATTTCTTCGCTCTGGTGTCGAAGCAAACCGCTGCGTAAAGTTCCGCCACTCAACACGTAATGCCAAAATTCGGCGGTAAGTGGGGAACGGAGTGTCTCGACACTAGATTCCTTCTACCTACCCTGCTGATACAACGTGAAGCTGATTTAATTTATTGATTTAATTTGATTTTACATAAATTTTCACAATAGCTGGAAGACCTATGTATGTTTTCACGTACACCCTGCATTATTCTAAATAAATACTAAGTACTTTTTGAAATAGTGGTGCAAGTATCCGGGTTTTACCCTGCCTATTTATTCACATTCGCCGTAAAACATAACAAAGTGAATTGAGTAAAGCGAAAGGTCAACAATACACACCCAGTGGCGCCAGATAAAGGAATGTAGGCAAGTAAATAAAAATATCGAGCCAAGTATGTGGACTGTAATTAATATTTCTTGTAACCTTATGATTTTACAATGATAACGACACTTTCTTTAAAATAAAAATTACAAGAATTATTATTTTAAATTGATTGTCGTCTGGCCCAGTCCATATATAGGTTCAAATAAAGCAGAATAAAGATTTTAAGTTAAAATTTAAAAAATGTTTTTGCTAGTATTCTTTCTATAAGCAAATTTAGTAAATAAAAAAAAACTCAAAATTTCCAACATCTTTCAATGAATAGATACTATTTTACGATAAGATTCTTTAATATTTACAGCTTCACGCTGTATTCCTCATGTAGCATGGTAGACAGATCTTGCCTAGTGTTAGACTCCCCTCCTCACTTTCCGCCAAATTCTGGAGACACTGCGTGCCGGAACTCAACGTCGCACTTTGCCTCGTCACCAGAGCGAAAAAAGAAAAATAATACATATTTCATTTCCTCAAGTGTGAATCCAACCCACAACCTGTCGCATTTACAGTCAGTCACAGTCTTGTGCTCCGGCGCCACGACTGGGCTTAATTACAAATATTTCTTCAAATAATTACATTACTTTGTAACGAATCCCACTAATAAGCACAAGAAACTTGATGCCTAAAAAAATAACACCCTCAGAAAAACAGCGGCGGCAAACAGCTAAAAGGGTTATTTATACTTGTTTAGTGACAGAGCGCCTCTCAGCGCCTCTGGCTGACCTAATTATAATTTAATTTTGGATACAGAAATTTCAACTTACCTTTGCCATATAAATTACCTTATTTTAATCCTGCGTCTCAATCTTGAGCGCTTATTTTAAATGTAATATGAGATTATAAGTTAAATGTTTATTATACTTTTAATACATTTAAAATGGAGAGTTTTTGTGTTAATGTAATTAAAAAAAACTCAGAAGTGCGCTTATTGTGTATGTTTTGTTTCAATCAATATAATGGTAATTTTATCTGATAATTTAATTAATAAAAGAATCTGATAATTTATTTTCTAATAAGCGTTTTTATTTAATATAGCTGAAGCTACTACGAAAGCTATATAGATTTTTTTTTAACAGCTGTTAAAAAAGTTAGTTTTGCATATTGATCACGTAAATATTTACCTTCTTAGCTAACATACTTATAATTAAAGAGTTTAAGGCAAACTACTTTAGATTTCATTAAATTAATTTACTCCGTAAAATTAAAAGTACTATTATTATAATTTCTTCATATTTAAATTTGGTCCAAAAAACAAAAGTGTGATTTATTGAATAAAATATGTTTTAATAAAATATCCAACAAAAAGCAAGGTAAAATATTATATTCGATATATAATAGCTATTCTCAAAGTAATATTATGAAGAGCATAAAAAATTCCACAAGACAGCGATGTGTCACCACAAACTGCCTCGCACCACGGATCGCGCCCTGCGTGGTGACGAGCCAGGATTTGAATACAATACTGCAATAGCTCAGGCTCTGCGACGAGTTCACGTGCATAATGAGCCTCGCTGGCCCAAAATCTGCAACATTCCTCCATACCCTCCGACATATACATAAATCTGTTAACCTCTTTTTATAATTGAGCATACAAATCTTAAAGGGCTTAAGTGCCAATTGAGTTTCAATTAGGATTAATAAGCAGTAAAGGCCCAACGGTTAGTTATTGATTTCGTGCCTACATATTTCATCCATTGAACGTTTCGATCAATCCCCAAGGCTACATTCCGCCGACGCGGCGCGACGACCAGTTGCGGTCGCATATTTCAATGTGATTTCTGTTACTCCACTAACTAACTAACAAACAGAAATGTCGGCATAAACATGTCTGAAATGAAGATAAACTTAAGAGTTGAATTGTTAGGTATATTGCAAAGCACAGTGTTGGTGGGTGTACTTGGGTGCGCTCACGTCGCGCCACCCGCCAGACTGCGCCCACTCACCCCACAGCTACACTCGTACTCCATCTATCTCCACTGACGTCAGGAAGGGTGACTGGAGGTCAGTAAGTGATAGTGTTCAGTCACGACCGATTACTCAATGCCTTAAAGTACACGTTTTGCTCATAATGTATCGTGCAATATCTATCTACAGAAAAATTATCCTCAGCCACAATACTCTGGATCTGAATATTCTGATTTGAATATTTCGCAATGAGCGTCTGTAAAATAAAATTTCACAGTGAATCATAGTTCCCTATCGAAATATTAAATATTTCAACGTACATTACTTTTATTTGAAAATAGCGATATTCTAGAAAACGTCGCCGAAACAAGTTTATTTCCAGCGCTGGGTACAGTGACACCGTCTGTAGTAGACTGGATGTCCTCGATGAAGATGCAATGTTGACTTCAGAGCAAACAAAAACATATAAACAATTGAAAATGTTGCGTCCTCGATAGTGGAGGTGGCGATGGCGACCGCCGCCCGCCTCTTGCCTATTTGGGAAACCGGGCTCCCTATTTGGAAGGCTGTGCTCCGAGCCAGATCGATATCGTTCTGTAAATGCTTTGGAACACACGGCGTAACCCGTCATCCACCAATCAACCACCTTAATAGACTATAATATTCTGTCTATGGTCTTAGCTCTTTATGTTTAATAATTTCCTATTATATTATTGATAAACTTTAGGCACAAAGGTATGTTAAATAGAAACATGTTACTTCCTCGTATTATATCTAAAGGTATGTCCTAAAGTTTAAAGATAAACACTAAATATATCTATTTTGAAGTGAATAGAACACGGAAGGACTTGCATACCGGAGAATATAACTTTAGTACCTACCGGTATGCATATAGGTGTACCTATACTAATATTTCATGTGAACGTTTGTGAACGTACCTACTCCTCATAATATTCGTATATAAAGCACATAAACCAGATACAATGTAGTCATTGCTGGTTAGTCGATGCTGTATTATTTGGACTATATCTTTGTTATTTGTATACTGTCTGTAGAATTTTCGTCGCATTCCATTCTAATACTAAATAACTCGTAAAACGTCTGGGCACGCGTAAAATACGCTGGTAAATTTATTAGCAAGCACTCATTTATATTTTATAATGTTGCTACAGAAAGTTTTTCTTTCGAATGAAAATTGTAAACAGAACAATATTTCAAAAGTGTGTTGAATTGATTTATTTATTTAAAAAAAACCATATTGTCTCCATTCCATCTATCGCCGCATTTGAATACTAATCTAATACTAATTCTAGCGCGTACAAATTATTTTTAATTCAATTTCATGTAATGAACTGTGTGCACATTCGAAATACTTACTTACTTAAAATACTTCTGAATGTCGAAGTTCCAACATCCTCAAGAATTTTATACTTACTGTTTTTATACATGTCAATCATGAGATCTCCATCAGAAACTGATTCTAAAATTGAGTAAGATTATTGCGTTGACTTTTTATTGGTTGAAAAGTCTAATTGCTTCTCAAATACATAATTTTACTAGTAGTTTATCATGGCAACGCGAATATCGACCGTTGTCCAATTAAAGCAAACAGGGGAACAGCTAAACATTTGTGGGTGTTTAGCTGTTCCTACCGCCTTCATAATGACATAGCAAGACTTTTAGATGGCTCTACCCTATCTTACCAATTATTATTATATTTTCATCTAGGAGGGAACGCATTAAGGATTTTAACTGCGCTAGAGACCAAATATGAACTAGGGTATCGTTAATCTCAATATAAAACTGTTATTGTCCCAAAAACTTGTACTAATTATCATAAAACACATTGGTTAAATAAACATATCAATATCAAATCAAAGTGAAAAATCATTAAATAGTGTATTATTATAATAATTTATAAATATAAAAAGAACAGTACAGTAAACCGTATTCGCCGATACGATTGGCGAAGTGCGTAGGTGTGACGAGTGCGCGTGCGCGTGCTGTTAAGCTGAATGAGTGCTCGTTAAAAAGCGTCCCGCCATGTAATTAGCTGCCGGCACAGCATAAAGCATTAAAAATAAAACAAAAAGTAGCCCTGTCCCACGGCCCTCGGGCGCCGCGTGACTGCTCTCACAGATCCATCACGAAATTTTACACTCGCCCTGCATCTTATTAAGTGTTATGAAAGGTCTCCAGTAAGTAACAGTACCTTTTAAGGCAAGAAGGTTGCTCTTTGCGAACTTCGATAACACTACATCTGAAGCGATGCCCACGAATTTGCAATTTCCACGTTAAAGCGGTGTTAAGCGATGTTCCGATAAACACCACTTTTCAAATTGGGATCCTCGACCAGCAAAAATATGATCACGTTAAGAAAAAAATATTGTTTTAGATTAAATCAAATTGTTCCAGCTTAATTAACAAGTAGTCCTTGGTTCGCCGGTCGCAATTTACAATTTCTTCCTCAATTCGTTGCACGCCTTAAATAGGCAAAGGTGGCCGCCCAGGGGTGCCATTATCACGTCAGAGCGTAGACTTTATCTCTCAATTTAGTGATAATTCCATAAAGACAAGCAGGCGGCGTCAGGCATGGCGTCTCGCGCGGTAGGTCCGCACTTGCATCGCTTAAAGAAACTACTAATTGCAACCCGCTTTGAGAACGCTGATCGAGAACACGATAATGTCTTTAATGCCGGTCTTGTGTCGGTTCATTCTGATCAGCCGGCTCGCTAAAACGTCTTTTTGATTAACATTTTCTCACTTAAAGTATTTGGTTTATTGCTTTATATGAATAAAACATTCTATAGTATTATCTTTTTTTTTGTTTACAAAATATATTATTAATATATTCAGTAGTATATTTTAGTGCAAGAAAATAAAAGAATCCGAATTGCAGCTAAGTAGATGGATACGTCTTATATTGTAAACAAACTTCGATCGTGAAATAATAGAAGTTTTATAGGATTATTTACGTTACATAGGCTTACGTTACCTAGGACATCGACGCGGACCCCGCGACCTTCGGCTCTGTTTATACGCCCTCAGGAGAGCACAAATTGCGGCCAGCTACATTACATGCATTATTTAAACACGACAACCTTATAAGAAAGTAATAATGTGATAGTGTACGTATGTCGCAGGCGGTGAGTCAGTGGGCGCATTGACCCTCGCGCAGACGACGACGTACACTAAGTTGTTTGATACTCAAATATTACATAACACACATTTTATTGACAACTTGTTTTTTTTTTGTATTATCTATTTATATAAAACTCATCCGTTACTGACAGTAAAACAACAACAATAAACAACGCACAGTAGAAAGCTGTGCGTCGTTTAGGTTCGTTGTGAAGCTTAGGCGAGCACGAAGAGAAGATTTTCAGAATTTTCTATGGAAACGTGAAAAGACAGAATTTTACCGTTTACGTCATTGAGTCGACGTTAACGAGATTGCGGGCGGTAACTAGTAATGTATAAAAAAAATGCATAATTTTACAGAAAAGAGCAATAACTATATCAAAGATATTAAAGGCAACACACTAAATATCGAAAAATACCTTTTATTGATACATAATTGGAAAGTTCGTAAAATGTGCAACACATCATAGGAGCTTGTACAATTCTGAATGGATTGCTCCGACAAGTTTTCAGTTGTCTGTGGTCACGGACGATTTTAATTACTTATAAAAATATTATAATGTTTCACAATAATTGGTATTATATATTATATTACATATTGCATATATCAAATATATCAGCTTCACGCTGTATCCCGCACACTGCAGGGTAGGCAGAGGGAACCTAGTGTTAAGACACTCCGTTCCCCACTTTCTGCCGAATTCTGGAGGCATTGCGTGTTGAGTGGCAGAAGTCAACGCCGCGCTTTGCCTCGACATCAGAGCGAAGAAATGGAAATATAAATTTAAGTAAATATTTCATCTTCTCGAGTGGGGATCAAACCCACAACCAGTCGGTTTTACAGTCGCTCTTTGTGCCCCTGCGCCACGATTGGCCTCAATATTGCATATAGCATGTACAATTACACAAAATGCAATCATTTATAATTATTTTTAAATTATTTCGAAATATATACTTGTTAAACTGTAATTTCACTAAAAATAATATATAAAATATAATCCGCTATAATAAAAATTCCTCGTAAAAATTAAAACCAATTAATATGCGTGGCTCTGTATGAGTCATGTTTAAAATTTCGCAATAATACGACAAATTTAATTTCCTTAAAACCTTAATAAGACCGACTATTAAAATCTGTATAAATAATAATTAAAATTAGCGTTAACGTTTTGTTACAAAATAAAATAAAAGATCAAAGGGACAAAATGGTTGTTCATTTGACAATACCTCTGGCTTTTATTATTGGATTAAACCTTGGAAACAACGTAGATAATCTTTTATTTTTCAGATTCTCGCTGTAGATGTGGGTGTAACAGGTTGGACAAAGCGAGTCTAGTGTTAAGACACTCTGCTCCCCACTTTCCGCCGAATTTTGGAGTGGCAGAACGTAACGCCGCGGTTTTGCCTCGACACCAATGCGAAGAAAATGAAAATATTCCATTTCTTCGAACCTGCAACCTGTCCCGTTTACAATCACGCGCTGCAACTGACTATCTAAGAATAATATCTTTAAAATTCAAATTACTTACCTAAACATCACAAAATATAATTATATGAATATTATTGGCATTATCTATAATAATAATACATCATTTTTATTATGACAAACAAAAGTGAACATCAGTTCCTGAGAAAACATAGCGTGGACGTACCTACACCAACGCGGGAACGTCAGTATATCATTCATCAGTTGTTCTGTGCGCGTGTAAATTTGCATACTGCGAGATCGGTCTGGCGAGCATCGATGGAATTAAAAGAGGGCCGAGAGGGTCGATCTTGTGTCGATAATGTCACATGACTAATGGAGCAGGCGCCGATCACCGATATCTACAAATAAAAATATACTTGGGCCACCGCCGCTGGCGCTGCCTGAGCTGTCTCTGCTCGCCGGCCGCGCCG
>JAATLQ010007743.1:138301-167749 GCA_013421005.1 Heliconius erato x Heliconius himera | reverse complement strand
ACGCGGGAACGTCAGTATATCATTCATCAGTTGTTCTGTGCGCGTGTAAATTTGCATACTGCGAGATCGGTCTGGCGAGCATCGATGGAATTAAAAGAGGGCCGAGAGGGTCGATCTTGTGTCGATAATGTCACATGACTAATGGAGCAGGCGCCGATCACCGATATCTACAAATAAAAATATACTTGGGCCACCGCCGCTGGCGCTGCCTGAGCTGTCTCTGCTCGCCGGCCGCGCCGTCGCTGACGACTGTATCTCGCGCGTGATTTCTGGTAATGGCAGTACTAACATTTATATTTAGAAAATATTTAAGAATGTGGAATTATCTATTATTAAACAAGTACTATTTTTTATACATTTTATGATATACTCATCAAAATATACAGCAGATATACTCATCTCACGAGTGCTTGATTAGGGCATTTTAATAGTCAAAACGTCGCTTTTATTATATGTAACTGTAATTTATTTCGTGACAGACAAAAGTAATACCATTTTTTATTGTCGAATACGATAAACTTCGATACTATAACATAATTATTTCAGTCGTAGCGCAGGCGCAGAAATTGGACTTGCGACTGAAAACGCGACAGGTTGTGGGTTCGACTATTAATATTATATAGAGAATATTTCCATTTTCCACGCTTTGGTAACGCCTCAAAGCGCGGTTTTTTAGTTCCGCCACTCAACACGCAATACCTCCGGATTATGGCGGAAAATGGGGAAGGGAAAAGAATTGTCTTAGCACCAGGTTCCCATCTTCTCTCTGCCTACCCTACTATGTGCAGGATACAGCATGACATTAAAAAAAACAACATTTACATATATTCTATAGGGAAAAGTGTGATTCTGCCATTTAATCAAAACAAAATGTGGTTATACCTACTCGTATAATCACGAAGAAATAACATGGATATTTATAATAGCTTAGTTATTGTAATATATATTATATTGCACTTTACAACCGGTTCAATAAAGCCTCGTAACAGTTACTTTACGAAGATGTTGTCAAACGTGGGTGGTATGTCACCTCTTACGCAATCTGAACGAAAGCACTTCAGATAAGCCAATTACTGTCCGATAGTTATCTTTTCGTATATGAAAATTTATTGAAACTTACATGTAAATATAGTTGTCAATGTCAAACAGCTGATAATATTTGTTTTTTTTTTTTTGTTTGTTTGTTGAACAAAAAAAATGTTATGAAGTAACGAACTAAAAAAAAGGTAGATGCTAAAAAAATATTTAAAAAAATATTGCTTATGTCAACTAGCACGAGAGATACTAATTAGCTGTTTTTTTTTAATATATTTTTTTTAAGTAAAATGTAGTATATAATGAAATATAGACAAGGGTGTGATATAATTTTAAATATTGCTTAAACTTATTTGACGACGATTATAAAAACGTAAGGACTGAAAAAAAATATTATTGTAATTATATAATAAAACAAAAATTTTACGAAATTTTGAGTCACAGCAGCAGATTAGCCACAGAAATTTATAGCTACTATGCAATTATCAGTCCACCACGACAAAGCGGCTCCCACTCGATAGACATTTGTTTAGATAAAACATAAATAAATAAATTGGACAGCAATAAACCGAGACGGACTTGACCGATGACCGAAAGTGGGCGCGGCGTGGGCGGGGCATTCTAATTACCAAGTCGTGGAGATTAAAGAAGCACTAATAAAGAAAGATAGTCAACAATTGATACAATACTGTTGTTATGACGTAGTTTCAGTTCTATTCTCTCAAATATTAATAAATAGATGTATGTATAAACAAATATATGAAAGGAGAATGTTTTTAGAAAATATATGAAAATGTATGCATTTTTAGTGATTGGTCACTGATTTAGTTCTCTGTTAAACTGGTAATGCAGAACACATGTTTATCTTAAATATTTATATATTATATTCTATTATCTGTTCAATATTTTTCATTTATTGGCATATCTCAACAAATCTGAAACCACACCGCCAATTATTTATGGCAGTCTAATTATATCATTGTAATCAGAGGGCGGTAGACGTCAATATATCAGAGAATGCGTCAATAATTACGTGCAAGAGCAACGTGCGAGTCCACAGGTCCGCGGGACACACGGACACGACCTTGCCAAAAAATGGCTGCATGGTGGACAGGGGAGGAGGAAACTATGCAGCTGGTCCCCCGAACGAGACGACAGACACTTCCGGTCGGTCACGCGTCATCACCACTAAATATAACAGCGTGACAGCGTGACGCTCCGCCGCCGCGCCTCCGCCGAGCGTCCTCCGCGCCCTGTCGCCCGCCAGTCTCTCTCTCAGCCTCAGCAGGAGGTTCAACAACCGCCTCCCGAACTAGAGTGACACAACGCCTAGATGTATGCGGTATGCGGTTTTATATCTACCGAGATCTAAATAAATAGCTGCCAAGCCAAAGCCAAGTGGAAAATCGTTTTAATATATTGGACTCGAGGAATTCTCTTTGACAATATTTTGACAGTGTGCGGTTTGTAGGATTTAGATACGTTCGGTGCGACGCAGGTTCTTATATCATTTTTATTTTCACAGAAAACGCTTGTCTCGTTCTATTTTTATCATCTGAAACATCTATTTTGAATGTTTATTATTATAGACACATACGTTTAGTTTACTATGTGTTCGAAAAAAATTTAAATTGAATTTATTTCTAGAAAATTATATTGTTTTTATATTATGCTGAAAATATATTGTTGATGGTGGAAGTTGATGGTTATAATGTTCTCGTACGTAGGTATAATTACCTATACTAAATTCGCTATACGTAACTAATCAATAATAAATAATAATTTTAATAAATCTAATATTTTCTAGAGGCCAGTCGTGGCGCAGAAAAACAAAGTGTGACTGTAAAATCCACTGGTTGTGGGTCCGATCCCCACTCGAAGAGAAGAAATATTTATTTACATTTATGTTTTCATTTCTTCGCTCTGGTGTCGAGGGAAAGCCCGGCGTTGAGTTCCGCCACTCAACACGCAATGCTTCCAGAACTCGGCGGAAAGTGGGAAACGGAGTGTCTTAATACTAGGTTCCCTCTACCTACCCTGCTGTGTGCGGGATACAGCGTAAAGATGATTTTTTTTTAATATTTTCTATATTCATGTTTATTATTGACATTATAACAATTAATTTCTTTGCCGTTTTATGCAGCTTCCGCCTACATGAGCGCCTTAACATAGTTCAACAATCAAGATCAGATCTACTCAATGATAAATACAATAATGTAATGTTATTATAATTTTTTTAACTCCATTTTATTCTATATAAAAATATATTCTGTATTTACAAAAATTATAAGGTATATTTAATTAAATATGTTTTATTTCTCATCATCAACTTAAGTTTATTACGAAGATAATATTTATTTTTCTGAAATGGATCAGCCATTACGTTAACACACTAGCCAGATAGGTAAAGGCGAGAGAAACTGGCGCCACCGGACCATCTAAGGAGTGCAACTGTACAACCGGACAGCCTATTTAGAAATAATCGGCCCGTATTTTGACTCGCCGGGCGACTACGCCGCATGCGTATATGAGATAAATCCGGATACACATACCTAAAAAAATGATAATATAAGAACAATTTACTTATTTTTAGAAAACGTATAAAAATTTGATTTGAGTATCGGGGGACTCGAACCCGCGGCTCCTGGAGACCGACCAAATTTCCAGGAGGCGCGGGTTCACATTTTTATACGTTTTCTAAAAATAAGTATTTTTCTTTCCTAAGTGTGGCATAACACTTTAAAAATGTTAAAAATAAGAACAATTTTCTTTGTGATGATATTCCTGCATATGATTTTATTGGATATGAGCAATAAAAAAAGATGTAATATACATTCAATAGAAAATAAAAATAAATCACGCACTAAAATAAAATAGTAATGTGTTACCGTTTACCCTATTTCTTGCACCTGTTTAGAGAGAATATGTATTTTGCTTATGCCTAAAATAAATTGAATTATAAAAATATTTTCTTCGAGTGGGATTCAAACCTACAACCGTCGTTCGTCATGTATTACCCGGTGTTCAAATAATGTACATAAATGTGTCGTTTCTAAAAATGAACATTGTTATCATAGACAAAGATAAGGCAAGTTAATTGTTATAGCACCCTTGTTAAATTAAAATCGACGACAAATGTCTACAGCACGTTTTCAACAACGTTTCATTATGCGGAGAATTCATTTCCAAATAATTGAAGAAGTGGAAACTACAAAAAAGTTATTATAAAATAATAACGGTTTTTTTAGCTTTAGGGAGGGCACCTTGTGCTAAGACATTTGACCCCCACTTTCCGCAGAATTCTGGAGGTAGAACGTGTTGAGTAGGGGGCTTAACGCCGCGCTTTGCTTAACACCAGAGCGAAGAAATGAAAATATTAAATCCTTCATTTCTCGAGTGGGAATCGAACCCACAACATGTCGCATTTACAGTCGCACATTTGTGCCCCTGCTCCACGACTCGCCTCACATTTTAGAAATATTTTAGTAACTTTAATAAAATTAAAAATAATATTCGCGCTATTATTTGAAAATTATCATATAAGCATATGATAATTTTGAAATAGTGATGCTAACAAAACATATTTTTTTTTTTATTTATATAGCACATACAAGAAACTGTTAATTGTACGCCTTTTATTAGCATATTAATGTTTGCAAAACAAAGCAAATTTATATGTAAACATTTTAAGGTGTGTGAAATTTGAAACATGAGTAATTTAGAATAATAGTTCGCAAAACATTTTAAATTATATTGTCCAAAGTCTACTGTAGTATTACAATATGTGATGCTATAATAAAGACAATTAGGTTTGTATTTTGTATATACATGTGTTTGTTTAGGTATGTAGGGTCACAACTGACATCTATTGCACATATACAGGTCAATTACATATAGGTATTAACCTAGTTATATACTTATTTAGGTAACGTATAAAAATTTTAACAAATTATATAATAATTTGTGACCTAGGTGTGGAATTACATTTTAAAAATATTTATTTATTTATTTAATACTTTATTACAACTTAATAATAAAAATATATAAGAAAAACAATGGAAAAATATGCCTTATTACCACAGGTGATCTCTTCCAGGCGACCCTTACCAATAAAAAGATCAAAGAATGTATGGATATATTTAAAATATATTTAGTTATATATTTTTAAAAACGTGCCAGTGAGTCTAATAAATTTAATTTTAACTTAGTTTTAAAATCTTCAACCAATACACAGATATTATGAGGAAGAATATTTTTTTAAATAGGACATACTCGTACGGCGGTAGACGGCGGGACGACAAGTAGTCAGAGCGGTTTCCTTATCCACCTCTCTTGCTCAAGATAATTAGAATTTTCAATTACATATCGATCCTACTGTTTATAAATAAGATCCAATGTTTTAATTTATATCAGTATCTGTATAATAGCTATTTGCAATATGTGTGTGTGTGTGTGTGTGTGTGTGTGTGTGTGTGTGTGTGTGCGTGTGCTTTTAAACGATGGTGATGTTGTGATTTTTTTCTTAAAATATAACTATAAACTAGAGACCAAATCCAGTGCAGTCCACAAGCGTGTGACACAGCAGGTTATGGGGTCGATTCTGACTCGAAAATGTTTTCATTTTCTCACTCTGATAAGGGGCGCGGTATTAAGTCGCAATACCTCCAAAGCTCGGCGGAAATTGGGGAAGGGAAATATCTTAATTCGAAGGAAGTGTCATAAATTTATAAGTAATAGTAGCCAAGCAACAATTTTGTCGGTCTGTAGCGGTTTTGAGTTACTAGTTGATCCTGGTTGATATTGGTCTGTTAAAAAACATCACGGAATAATATTTAAATGAAAAAAAAAGTAAGAATATTATGTTTCTTTCATGATACCTACACATTATTTACAACTACACACACAAATTAAAGATGTGTGTTTAACTAAATGCATCAACAATTTTATACAAAAAAATTGCAAGTTCAAACGGTGACGTACATTTATATTATAAAACCTACTCATAAAACAGAAGTTTTATTGCACCGTACGTAATTGTAGACGCAATCACAATTTACAGTTCACTATATTTTTATGTTAAAATTATAAATATTCATAGGAGAGGCAGCAACAAACGCAGCGACGTGAACATTTAAGCAGTTATCATATGAAAGTCACACTACCATTTATCCATAACACGTTTCGCAGGCGATTGAGGAGAGTGCTCGGATCCATTACACTGAACTGAACTAACAATCTCTACCAGCGCAGTTATCGCAATTACTGTTCTCTACATAGACTCTACATTCGCTCGCGGCCGACGGCTTATAGAAGTGCTTGTCGACACCGGCCGCTGATGGGTAATCTGCAAAATTGACATTTGGCGCCAAAAGGGGCGCTCTGAGTGATTTTGAGTGCACCATTTGGCGGGAACTGGAGGCTGATAAATGTTTATTGGGGCATATTCCAAGTGGCGCCATATTTGTGTTTTCGTATTTATTTATTATTATTTTATTTGTAAAGTGCAATATATGTATTGAATATATATAGACATATCTATCTATACAGATTAAAAACAAAATGCACAAAAGGCGGTCTTGAAGTAGCCATCTTTTCCAGACAACCTTTAGAGCGAAAGGAAGGAGTCATACTTATAAGCAGGTAGGTGGTGAATATACTTTTAAAATACATATACAATATACATATACCTATATATGTACTTATAGTTAATACATAACAGTAAAATGATTAATTATTTAAATACATTTTTGCACGATCATCTAATACACTTCAAGATGTAACGATAAATTTCATATAATGTTAACAATTCTAAACGTGTCGAGATCATTCATACACCAAATTGGTTTATTGTGAGCGTTTCCGTCGCTACCGAGCAATAGCAAATAACTAGAAGAACGGAAATGAATAGAATGAATCGAATCAATAATATGAGTTCATTTCGTATTACCTAAACACTGTAACACTAAGTTATTTTAGATAAAATTGTATAGATATTGTAGGCTCACTTGAGGTGCAATATTTATAAAATTGGCCGATTTTGAAGAACTAAATTGTTGACTAGGTACTCCGACTGGAGACTAAGTAGCTAACTGACTGCAGTAGGTATAAGTAAGAAATAATAAAAAAGTTTAATAAGATATTTTATTTTAGCCACATTCTCAACTTACTCAAGTATGTATAGTTTCATCAATTCAGTTTAAGGGTTCAAAGTCTTAAAAGCGGCAATGATACCAGAACATAATACAGAGAGCAGAGGCCAGATCCTGTGTGCGTTGAATTATAATAACTAATTGTTAATTTATGCACTAGTATGGCAATAAAGCATTACGAGGCCACACCTGCGACCATTATGATTAATTTCTTTAAACAAATACCATAATCCTGCAATTACGCTATATTTTATTAAAATAACTGATGTTATTTAACTACCCGAGGGAATCTTTTTAGGATTCCGTACCTTATAAGCAAAAAGAAACCCCTATAAGATTACTTTGTTGTCCGTCTGTATGTGCTGTCAAGAGTCTTTATATTAGGAACGCTTGGAGATATCGAGTTGAAATTCAAATTATATACTCGTAAATAAATCTCGTAAATCGTATTTCTACATTTACTTATATCGCAAATACGTGTATTTCGACACTATAAAGGTAATCAAAATTAAGAGGGTTCTTCCGGTTGACCTAGAATTATGAAATTTGGCAAGTAGCATCTACAGGTAGTAGTCGTTGAGGAAAAAATCTGAAAACTATACATTTGTAAAAAATAATAGCCTTAAAAGGGGGGTAAAATTTGGTTTTAAAGCTAGTTTAAATAAAAGGGCTCTGGCTAAGCTAAGCTTGAATTTCAGAAAAAGCTCGAGACCTCCAATTTTTGTACAAAATCGATTCGTAATTGTCCGGTTCTTTTAAATGTTCATATGTATGTGCAATGACCAATATATGCAATATTTGTATCTACATATATTTTTTTAAATAAGACTCCACTTGATTTCTATAGTGTTAATAAAAAAAAACAGAGACTGTCTTAGTTGGGTTTTAAGTGAGGACTGTTGCCGTACTACAAAATCATAATTATTATTTATCTTAAGAATATATAAAATCAGAAACAAAATAGAATTTTATAAAATAAAAATAAAAAAATCAGCTTCACGCTGTATCCCGCACATAGCAGGGTAGGCAGAGGGAACCTAGTGTTAAGACACTTGGTTCCCCACTTTCTGCCGAATTCTGGAGGCATTGTGTTGTGTGTGTGAGTGGCAGAACTTAACGCCGCGCTTCGACACCAGACCGAAGAAATCGAAACATAAATTTAAGGAAATATTTCGTCTCCTCGAGTGGGGATAGAACCCACAACCAGTCATGTTTACAGCCACGACTGGCCACATAGATTTCTATAGATTTATTTAATAGGAATTTTATTTCTAGAATAAACAAACAAAATATAAATATGGTGGTTCACTTATAGAGTAGGAAACATTCCAATGAGAAAATGAATCATAGATTGAAGCAACTACTTTAATTACGTAAACGCATATCGCACGATCGCAGATTTAAGAGTAAACACTTGGTTTTCCGCTGTGCAGTTCCGTTGATTTATTATTTGTTTGAATAAAGTAATGATCGATTTTTATTATGCAAGCGATTTTTATATTTAAATCAGCTTCACGCTGTATCCCACTGTATGTGTAGAGTGTAAAGACACTCCGTTCCCCACTTTCTGTCGAATTCTGGAGGCATTATGTATTGAGTGACAGAACTTAACGCCGCGATTTGCCTCGACACCAGAGCGAAGAAATGGAAATATAAATTTAAGTAAATATTTCATCTCCTCGAGTGGGGATCGAACCCACAACCAATCGGTTTTACAGTCACACTTTGTGCCGCTGCGCTACGATTGGCCTCAATTATATTTAATTTTAAATATAATTGAGGCCAGGCTCAATTATATTTAATAAAAATATATATATTATATTTTATTTAAGTGTATTAATGGAAATTTAAATGATTATTTTAGTGTGAATATCTATACTGTAATACATTTAATGAATGGTTATTTTAATGTTTTAAATTTTTATTGGCTTTTCCCACAAAACATATTATTTTTAAAAGACAAATGTTAATTATTTCATATCAGTCTAGATAGGCGGTAGGTTATACGCACGACAAACGCGTTTTCCCCGCGTAAATCCCGGACCCCCGGGAATCCCGGTATAAAAATGAGTTGAGTTACTCTACAAGCCCTACCTTTCAGTGAATGTCCCATATAAATCGATTTAGCTATTCCAAACATTTGCCCGGATCAACAGAACGACGGACAGACAGACAACACTATTAAAATTATTTATCTGTGTTTATTGTATCGTGTCAATAGATACGTACATAAAATCGCGGTCATATCGAAATCACAGACAGACACTTCAGTTTTATTTTTATGTAAAAATATTTATTTTAAAACGTATGATTTAACGTTGGAACTTTAATTGTTTTAAAATATAGGATTTATTTTGTATAACTGATAAAATAGAAGGATTATTTTATTATTTTCGTAATCCCAATTGCTGATGATTTTAATATATTGACTTAATGCATTTAGGAGATATATAGCAATACGCATATTTTATAGTTAATTGGTCAATTAAAATTTGAATTGAAGATCACTATCAAAATATTTTTGACTGAGATAAATAGGTAATGGTGTCCGTATCTATATAGTAACAGGTACATTTGACTATCTGTATTTAACTAAAAATATCATGGTATAAAAATAATACAACCAATAAAGAAAAGGCTAGCAAATACGAGTACATTTAATACTAATCGGGTTGTAAATGTATTTTTGCTATTCTTACTTAGTCATTGATGCTTTTCGATAACATTTGTATCGAAATAATCGAAATATGCCTATAATAGCTTTTTGAATTTTATTTTGTTTTGTTAAATAATTTTAATATTTTTTTAATTTATCTATTTTTTTTATTTATCTGGCCAAACCTTTACTAATGATATAAAAACTGACAACATTAAATAGTGTTGATCCTATAAAATATTATCACACCCTTTTACTCTGTACGTACCTAACCAAGTAGAGTTTCACAATCACACAAGCCGCAAGCCATTCTTTAACAACCGCAAATAAAAGGTTATAAAGTTAGCTTATGATTAAATCTTTGCCGCATTACGGTCCGTGCCGCCGTGTCAAATCTCGGATGCCATAGAGCCCATGTCATCTGTTTTTGAATGGATATATAAGAAATATGATTCAATATTTAGATATTGAGCTTAACAATACTGAGAAAAGCACGGCGGGTAAAAAATATTGCTCCTTTAAAATCAAAATACTTTTTATAATGTTTTTGTATTGAAGAATACAATTGTATTCTTAGTAAACATGAAACATCTATAAATTAAATACATTATTTATATATGACACAATAAGGAATAGCTACTATGTGAGAACCCGTGATGCTGCAGAGCAGCCCGAGCACATCGGCGAGGGAGGGCGGATGCACGTGTGCCACCGCAATCGACTAGCGTGCTGAAGCGCAGCTTGCATTTCCGACTCGCACTCATTGCCGCTCCATTCATACAACTGCGTCATTCATTTAATTCAAGTTCATAACAAACCGGGCGTACGTGGGAGGAGTAATTCACCCGAACGACCAGCTCCCTCGATCTTCCACTATATCGGAAACTTTAGTATCGATAAAGATCACAATCTCATTCATCTAAATACTCGAATCTCATCTTTCTCTTTGCGATTTTTACCCTCGGATATTCAATAAAATAAATAAGATGGGTCAAGTTTCAATGCTGCATTTATCGATTCTCAGTATGGACACCGGAGCGAATTAAATTTTCTAATCCGCAATAATTCACGGGTCCTTAAAAGTAAATATCTAATTAAAGGCGTCCGTCCGTCCACACCTTCGTCGACGGATGTATAAGCGGCGCGGACAGTTACAAAACGGTCGAATATAAAAGTGAATTAGTAATTAGCGGAGGCAGCGGAGGCCGCGGCGCCGAGATGGCATCGCGCGGGCGTAGCGTCCCACCGCGCCACACTTTTCTAACTTTTTGGTGTGTCGGGTCGCGCGGGGGCGTATTGTGTGCAATTGTAGCACGCGAGGGCACCGCCGGCCGACGACCCGCCCGACCCGCCCGACCCGCCGGTCCCGCGCCGCATAATCCGACAGCGTTATGGCCAGCCCGACGCCTTTGTCGACTACCGACTTAATTAGAACCCGTGGGTGGCGTACGACACGCCAGGATCTGATCGTAAGGCGCTAAAAATTCTACCTGCCCGAACGAATCCGCGCCGACGGCATTCCTATCTCGCGTATTCAAAATTAATGTCTATTATTCGAATTTAAAACGCTGCTTGTGATCGCGGACACCTATATCAACCAACCCTGTCAATGTGAATAGGGTTTCTCTTGAAAGATTAATGTACCTTTACAACGAACGCCTTGGAATAATTATTTTGGTTTAATGTCTTATTGACGTTAATTGTGAGTTATTAAAATATTTAAAATTCTTTAAACTGGAAAATTTTACGAACATAAATATCTTAAGCTTGCATTAAAACTCCCTAAATAATTTGGAAACGTACTAATATTTATAATATTTGAAATGTAATACGATCGTTGTCGAAAGGACCGTATGTATTCTCTTAAAACCTGGCAAACTTTAGAAAATATACTTTAGCTTTTAAATGTATATTTGAATGAAAAAAATTAATCTTTTCATTCAAGAGGTGTTGAATAATTAAAGGCATACGGCCTACACATATATCCTAGAGCTAATGTATCTGTTCTATATGTCTTAAACCGCAATAGAAAGTAACGTATTTATTGCACGTTAAGTTTGACTAGTGAATACAGAATATTTAAATAATACTGCATTTATATCACATAGATATTTAAAGAAAAAATGTACTACTAGAAAAAAAATAAACTTATAAAAATAAAATTTTAAAGATTTATCTTCTCTAAACGAATTTTGACAATTTTTGCTGCTCAAAAAAATAAAGCGTCAATAATGTTTGCAGTCACGATGGCGCCTCTATATTGTAAACAATACATAACATTAATTTAACACATGTTTCAGTTATAAGCTGCCCGCCATGTTTTATTGATGCCCATCATAAAAATAGCTTAGACTTAAAAATAAGATTTTTGAAAAAAACATTTTTTAATACAATAGAGTATAATTGAAATAGAATTTCGAGTATAATCTTTGAAGGCATTTTTTTTTAAATTTTATTTTAGCTCTTGCAACCAGCATGCAGCAGGTTGAAGTAACGCCACACAACGCATCGCTTGTTACATGCATGTCAGGGCAATGAACCATATGCTGAATTGGAAGTCCTGTGACAGCAAACGACGAATGCAATTTACGATGTTCAGTAATGCACTAAACATTAGACCTACACTTATTTAAAAATATTTCGTCAATAAATAGTATTGTTTTAATTTCGAGAATAAACAAGAACAATAGACTGGATGAAGAAATGTGACTTAATGAAAATAAAAACAGTCAAATGCGAGTCGGATGTCCATACCTCGGTACGGTTCCGTATCTATTTGAAGATGGTATGTCATTATCGGGGAGTACAATTTATAAAAGTTGACAAACTTAAGTTTGCGTACGTATGCCCACATATTGTATGAAATGAATTACAATACAAGTTTGTAAAGATTTTTTTTCTGTGTAGTATTTAGAAATTTACACAGAAAAAAAATTTTTGGATTTTTTCCTTAATTTGTGCTGCAAGTTTTCACCTCTTGCCAAATTTCATATTTGTAGATCCACGCAAAAAAACCTATAGGTTTTGATTACGCGGCGAATTTCCATACAAAATGCAATAAAAATGATACGTAATCATAGCAGCTTAAACGCTCCTTTGACTGCGTTGCTTTAGAAGCTTGATTTTTTCTGTGCTATGTGCTCTAGCACTGGCTGTAAACTTGTATATTTGATATTAATTTCAGATTGATACATCCACGTGGTCTCTCAGATAAATGCTCTAGACCAGGGGTTCCCAACCTTTTCTTGATCAAGGACCACTTTTATATCATTCTTGGTAGCAGGGACCACTATGCATGTAGGTATATTAAAAACGAACTGTGATAATTAAACAGAACCTTCGCCTCACCATCCCGTCATAAAATTAAAATTGTTCGCGGACCACTTTTAGGCTTCTGCGGACCACTGGTGGTCCGCGGACCACCGGTTGGGAACCACTGCTCTAGACAGACGGACAGAGTGACCCTACAAGTGTTCCGTTTCTTTCTTTCGAGGTACGGTAACCCTAAAAGCGTAAATATTTCTAGTTTTATAATTTTTTTTAAATTCTGAACAAAAAGTAGATCAACACTCTTTTCATTAACATTTTCAAGCTTAAATATTGTTTAACACTTTAAGTAGTACAGACAGAGCTAAAAACCTTATTTAGACATAAAAGTATCTCATAACTTTAGGTATTTTTTCTGTAGTTCTTGTTGATAAATTTCCTTTTTTTTGTGCAATTCCACACAGGTCATTACCATTCGACGTTTAAGAGGACATTCGACGTTATATGTATAACTAAAAAGGTAGCGTACGACAATTAACCGCCGCAGTCGCACAATGTCATGCAATAATCAGACGCGCAAACACATTTTCATTCCAAACGCGACGTTATACAAACAATCTTGTATAATATAAAATGCATAAACATTCCAGAAATCAGGATTATTCTCATGCAGAATTACATGCGTGTGCGCAACATTACGTATTCATTAGTACTACACACTACTATTCTACGTCCCATATTGGCCCTGACTTTAACTGTACACTCGTATATTGTATCTAATTAATAATGGAACGTATTGACGTCTCAATTTGGAATATTAGCACAAATTCAATGAAAGATAAGATAACGACCAGTTAGACCAGCAATTAGAGGCCAGTCGTGGTGCAGCGGCACAAAGTGTGACTGTAAAACCGACTGGTTGAGGGTTCGATCCCCACTCGAGGAGATGAAATATTTACTTAAATTTATATTTCCATTTCTTCGCTCTGGTGTCGAGGATTAACGCGGCGTTGAGTTCTGCCACTCAACACGCAATGCCTCCAGAATTCGGCAGAAAGTGGGGAACGGAGTGTCTTAACACTAGGTTCACTCTGCCTACCCTGCTATGTGCGGGATACAGCGTGAATCTGATATATATATGATATATAAGATAACGACGATAGAGTAATCTATAACTATAAAATAAGATATATTTATATTGTTTTAATGAAAAATACAATCAACTTAATTGCAAAAAAATTGTGAAATAGAAAGGAAAGCTTGGGTTTTTACTTGTTAATATATGTGCACATAATAAACATATCCACCGCACAGTGTGCAAATGGTTTAAACACGGTTGACCATTAGCGTAACTGAAATCTGTTCTAGAGTTGCCAGATATCATTCCATGCGGTTTCCGATAAGAAACAAAGATATCATTACTACAGTATAAGTATCTTGTCGATGCATTTTTTTAAATATTATTCTAAAATGAATTAAAATTTTAATGTAATTTATAATTTTTATTTATATAGGTTATTAATTTAGGTATTATACAAATGTGGTATATTTATTTTATTCGCTAAATATAGTGTTATCACATTGTTTCTATTACGACAGTTTAATTCCTCGAAGTCTCGAGGCATTTCGTGCCGGGTGGCGGAACTCAACGCTGCGCGCATTTTTCATTTTTCATTGCCTCAAGTGGCAATCGAACCCACAACCTACCGCGCTTACATTCGCACCCTTATACCCCTGTACCAAGATAGATCTCCATACATAATAATAGTCGCAAGAAATACATTTTTATTCCAAACACAACTTATTATCGACTACGTGCATTGATATAGCACGCCTTCGGGTTACAAGATCATTTGATAAAGTCCAATCGTTGTGCCAAAAATACTACGCGAACAATATCTAATTATAGTTCCTCGTTTAGTTTGTGCTTATCACATTTTTTTGTATAGCTTTAATTTATCTCCAATTAGCAAGGCCAAAAGTGCACTAAAATATACAACTTCTATAACAATAAAATTATAATATAAAAAATTATCTAAATTAACTTAATTGCTGATCATAAAAATAAACATATTTACATCATTACATACGTTGAATTGAAAAAATGTATACAACTAATAGTTTATTTGATTAATAAAATACAAAAAAAAAACAAACAAGAAAATCACAATAATTTTTACAATAGTCGTGGCGCAGGGGCACAAAGTGTGACTGTAAAACCGACTTGTTGTGGATTCGATCCCCACTCGAGGAGATTAAACATTTATTTAAATTTTATTAATATTTCCATTTCTTCGCTTTGGTATCGAGGCAAAGCGCGCCGTTGAGTTCTGCCACTCAACGCCTCCAGAATTCACCAGAAAGTGGGGAACGGAGTGTCTTAACTCTGCTTACCGTACTGTGTGCGAGATACAGCGTGAAGCTGATTTTTTATTTTAGTGTTGCTCATCTTTTCGCAATAAGCACAATTTATAAATAATGATGTTTAGATGTTGTCGATCGTCCTTATCCTTTGTAAGCTGCAACTATGGGATCGCCCCCACATGAAAGAGCATTTATTTATTGGATGTTAGTTTACCGAGACGACGCCCGTGGGTGGCAATTGTTCTTTAATTTTAAGCCGTCAATGTCACCCACAGCTGTCTATAATAGATGAGAGAGCATCTATGCCTAGATATCTTTGTAATCATTAAGTGCTTAGTAATCATTATTCAGCAAATATTAAAAGTTATATATGTATATATATTTTATATGTATAAATATTTATGTAAAAATAATAAAGCCAGTCGTGGCGCAAGAGCACAAAGTGTGACTGAAAACGTGACTGGTTGTGGGTTCGATCCCCACTCGAAATGTAATATTTATTTAAATTGTATATTTCCATGTCTTCGTTCTGGTTTCATTGCAAAGCGCGGTGTTAAGTTCCACCACACAACACACAATGCCCCCAGATTTCGGCGGAAAGTGGGGAACGGAATGCCTTAACACTGGGTTGACTCTACCTACCCTGTTGTATGCGATATACAGTGTGAAGGTGATTTTATTAGATTTTTTTTAAGTATGTAAAAACATATTTCATAATTCACACAGGTATCCCTATCACGTCGCGTCTCGTTGTATAGTCTAGACGACGATGACAACTTTTTTCTCTTCTCGGTATTACAATTTTTGGCACGTTTTAGAATATATTTTTGGCAAGCACTTTTTAATTTTAATTTTTACGACAAATGAATGAAAGTTGTCAAGAAAGTGAATCACTTGTGGCTAAGATGTTGCTGTATGTCCTTGGTGTCTATTATAATTATAATTATATTATATTATGTGCATGACATCGTCCTGACGCTCAGACAAGGTTAAATGTATAAAATATTTTGTAATTTTATGAACACTGAGACGAGAAAGTATCTTCAAGGCAAAAACGTAAACAGCCAAGGAACGTTAAGTAAGTTTAACTACTTTTAAACGTTTAAATTGGTGGTATTATGACAAGACCAACAGGAAAATAATGAAACCTCTTCTTTTCTATTTTGTATATATTTTAAAGGCGATTTGTAAGTGTTGAGCATTTAATATTTAGAAGTTCTGGTACCATCTTTTTACCTCCATTTATATTTTTCTTAGGTCATATTTTCTAGAAAATATAAAAGAAATACATGAATTTTATAGTAATACATAAAATATTTATTATATATATTATTATATGTAATGTTCATCATATTTTAACATTTATATTATTAATGATATCTACATATTTGGTCTTTACACGATATATTTATACACGAAAACGGCTTAAAGAAATTTACTGGAAGTTGCTCAAAATCTAGTATGATGACGTCCTCTTATTCTTCTTCGTTTTATTTATCATTAATTTTTTTATAATAATTTTAAATAGCAATAACTTCATATTTTTAATAGATAGGTAATAGGTTGTGTATGTATACCATTAAGAAATGCCTGCTTAAACACGCGTATTTTATTAAAAATTGTAAACTTAAGTTATCATACAATTTATTTTGCCAAGTACGCTCCAATTTTTTCTTAATTTGTCAAAAAAGGTATTTACAAGTCTACCAAAAATGTTGATTTTATTTTTTTAGTATTGCATACTAGCATTAGGTTTTTCTTTAAAAAGCAAGATTTTTCATGACATCTCACATCTCTATCACATCTTTATCATCGTTTTGTAAAAGTTGCCTTATCTGTGCGCAAATCTTAGTACGTAGACACTGTATTGTTATCTGTATGAATAATTTTAACAAAGCATATGACTACATGTTATATTTATTTAACTATTTTAAAACAGTTGGTGGAGATTTGAAATGTTAAGCAAAGTTTCACCTCTAAACGACCTTCCTTTGTTTAATTTATTCGACTAATCAAAAACTTGTACGTATTAACTATGTTTTATGAATAAGTAGGTACGCTAAAAACACACATCTCAGCGAGTACAACTAAATAAAAAATGAGGAAATAAAAAAAAAACTTATAGAAACATAAAATTGAACATAATAAATTTTTATTACCAAAAAGTTTGTATTTCAATATTAAAAAAAATAATATCAATGATAATAATCAGCGATATTCATACAAAAACCAATCTGATAACCAATTATAAGTAAAATAGATATTTATTGGAAAAAATCAAGATAAGAGATAGATAGCAGTGTTATATAAATTATTATAAATATTGTTATGAAACAGACTTCAAAATCTTTGCAAAATTACGTTAAACAAACGTTAAGTCGTACACGCTGATAAGATTGCGGTCGTACGTTCGAGTGTTTACGACACGAAATAAAAAGGACCCATATGATCTTGACACAATCGTTTCATTGTTTTAAATTAAAATGTTCTCGACGCGCCTCTAACTCCAATTACTCTGTAATATTCATTTTGCATCAATGGTATGTAACGAACAATTGTTGTTATCATTTTAAATGAAAAATCACATTTATTATTTTTTTAACACTGTCCGATTTGACACTGCTAAAATCATTTTAAGCGTTTTAAGCTAAAGCTTTTTTTGGCTGGATTGAAGCGTGAAACATTATCATTATATTTGTTCATTGCGCACATAGCACCCGGTTACCCGGGAATCTAGTTTTAAGACACTCCGTTCTCCAATTTCTGCTGAATTCTGGAAGCTGAGCTGCGGAAATCGCCGCTCTTTGCCTCGACACCAGTGCGAAGAAATAAGATATTAAATATTTAATTCTTTCGAGCGAGAATCGAACCCAGAAGCTGTAGCGTTCACAGTCACACTGCAGTCTGGCCACGACTGGCCACAATCATTAATTATTTTGTAATAATAATCATAGAATAATAATGATTTAATAGTATTACGCATTTCCCTTGAGAGAGCCAGCGTTAGCAAAGGTAATGGACACCTGTTGGCTGTTATCTTTGTTATGATAGCGTACACTTTAGTTTATTTACTTATTTATAAAGTTATTATCTTCACTTCGTATATGATTATCACAATTACACATGTATTTATAATTATAATTTCATAATTTACATTAAGAGATACGTTATTGAAGTGTGCATAATAATAGAACAAGCCGATACACTGATATAATAAAATAAACATTTTTATTATATCAAGTCACAAACTTTTTTAAAATATAAATAGATATAAATGCAAATGCACCTATAATTTAATTTAAATGTGTAACACTTAGTTTACTATCAATGTTAAAGAAAATAGTCAATAAAGTGTAATAACAAAATTATTTTAAGAGAGCAACTAGCAGTTAGTCGTAGGCATCTACGTCTCGGAGTCTTTGGCCGATAATAAAGATAACTTGTATCGTGAATCAAAAATAGATCAGTTGACATTTCTTCGTTCAGCATAGAAGTGAAAAATTCGATCACTGGTCTCACGTGGCATTGTTTTTATTGTCCGTTACAGCGGAGATATCGATTTGATAACGATATTACGTCAGATATAAATCGATATTCCGCGCTAGAGCCGTCCGTCTGTGACGACACGGCTGTTCCACACAACACTCAGGCCGTAGACGTGACGCGCCGGTCAGTAGGCAGCAGTCAGTACTTACCACGTACAAACTAATTAATCGCGTCGCCCTACTCCTTTAGCAGGTCAGCAAATGCGGAATGTAATTATTTACATAAACATTCTAATCCGCTCGACGTACGAGACGTACGAGACGTACGAGTTGTACGAGTCGTACGAGTCGTGCGAGTCGTACAGCGTACTCATAGTTATCTAATACTCTATGCGCTCGGACGAAATATTTATGAGAATGCGTCGCGACGACGAAGGATTTATATGCAGAAGATTAATTATAATTTGAATTTAATTGGCGGCAGTCGTCGCCGGCGGGACTCACCGGCGGGGCGCGTGGTGCGGCGCGCGGGCTCGTCCTCGCGCAGGTCGGGCGCGTGGCGGCGCGCGGCGGTGGGGCCGGCCGGCGCCAGCGCCAGCAGCGCCAGCAGCAGCAGCGCAGGCAGCATGGCACTGCCCGCACTCCCCTCGGTCTCCCAGCGGCGACGAGCTCACTATTTGGGCCGCGCGCTCCTTCGTTCGGGCGGGCGTGTCGGCGGTCGCGGTCGCGGTCGCGGTCGGCGAGTGCAGCGCGTCTCGTACACGTCGGAGCTGAGCGACGGCCGAGCCAGACTGAGGCGAGCGAGGATCGATTTCCCAGCTCGTGCGCGAGAGGGGGCCGGCGCGCCCCTCGCGGAAAACGCGGCGTAAGCGCGGCCCACGGCGCGGGCGGGGAAAACTGCAGCGCCGCCAGCCGGCCGCCCGCCGCCGCCCGCCGCCGCCCGCCGCCGCCCGCCCCGCGCCCTGCACCTCGCACTCTTACTCTTTTACAAGTTTATTGCACAAAATCACAATTCCTAACTAGGTATATAAATTTGTTTAAAAATATTAGAAAAATGAAGTTTTTTCAAAAGAAATAATCGAACCTCCACACAAACAGCAATGTTGCTGAATGGTAGTGGTATAAATAAGTAAATACGCAATTATTATAGTAAATTTGATATAAAATTGTTATAAGTACGTACCTGTAATATTAAAGTGTAGGTATATTATTACTTTATCATAATAAACGTAAATACTATTGCCTGAACGATTCCTATTTTAAAAGTTTCAGTAATAAACGACACATTTACTTATGTATCTCATATAGAAATAGAATCTTGTATGCGGAATCAAAATATTAAATATTGCAGAAATCAAGACGCATTTAACATCTACATAAGTACACACGACGTAACAAATTAATAAACGGATAGAAACGATTTATTATTTCTCATATGAATTATTTACATTTGTATATTATTAATGAAGCATATTATCTCTGTTAGGGTACGAATAGGCTTCTACAGAAATTCCGACATAAATGTCAGACATTAATGTATCTTACTGTTTTCACTTGTATGTATTTTTTATTTTTTGTTTTCGAATAGTGTCTATTTGTAAGTGTCCACAAATTATGTCCGCTGGTGATAATGTAATATTGAACACGTGTCGTAGTCGAAACAATATTACTTTTATATACGTAATAAATAATTCTGAATAGGTATACTGTAGGGCGCTTAAAATAAAAATACAAAAAAATATTTCCTAGGTAGTTTCTAAGACGCAGATTTTTCCTCTTAACGAATTTTATCACACTCTGTGCCTTCTGGACACCATAGGTATCTAAATATATAATACTATAGCTATCAGTTGTTAGGTGTTAAAAGTACCTTTATTGTTCATAGAGTACTAATCTATATGTATATTTAATAAGTGAAGCGAAAATGATATAACTAACATTTTTGTAACTTAATCATTTAAAAGTCAGATTTAAAAAATATATAATTACAGGACTATATAATATAAGTATTAATGACTCATTCACTTAATCAATATATGTAATAAAAATGTAACTGATCGCTGTCCGTCCATGGAAAATATAAGAGAAAAACTACTGTAAAAAAAACAGTATTTTTTTTAATTGTGTTTGTTTGTTGGTACGCACACGACGATGTTGCTTGTTGATGTTGTGTACCCCAACCTCAGGAACGGCGCAGTCGATTCAAATGCAATTTTTACTATAATATTTTAGCAAACCTCCCTTAACATTTAGTATTTTTTTAATTTCAATCGGCTCATTAAGAAAAAAAAGTTATTTCAAATATAAATATTTTCAAAATATATATATTATTTTGGTTCGATCTCCACTCGAGGAGATGAAATATTTATTTACTTTTATATTTTCATTTCTTCGCTCTGGTGTGGAGGGGAAAGCGCGGCGTTGAGTTCCGCCATTCAACACGCAATTCTTCCAAAAATTGGCGGAAAGTAGGGGTCGGAGTGTCTTAACACTAGGTTCCCTCTGCCTACCCTGCTGTGTGCGGGATACAGCGTGAAGCTGAAAAAAAATCTGTAAAATAATAGGTGTTTCAATCCAATTTTAAATTTCTATTTGAATTAATCCAAATTTTCAAACACGAAAGTATTTTTTATTTTTGAACAGAAGAGAAGATCCTGAGAAGGAAGAAAGAATGAAGAGCTTCAGCTTCAGCTTTATAGAGATTTCAGAGGAAGAAAAATATATATTTTTAATTACTACGTAAAAATTTAAAATAAAAATGCCTCTTTTTACTTACTTATCTTCACATTTTATCCCCATCGGGGTAGTCAGAGAGAACGGAGCGCCGAACGCTACGGTCTCTACATACCTCCTTCGCCTCGTCCACTGTCATCAACCTCTTCATACATGCTCTGTGCGGGGTCCTCATGCTTTTTACGTGACCTTCCTCCAGTATTTCTGATACTGTGTTTTCAACGTTCAACCGAGGTCCCCTCCTATCTCTCTTACCACCCACTTTTTCATCATAAATCTTTTTTGCCATTCTTTCATCACTCATTCGTTCGACGTGCCCAAACCAGCTGAGCACGTTCTTCTTCATTCTCACCGTGACATCCTCGATAGTACCTACCTGCCATTCTGTATATCTCTTCAGTTTGGATTCGATCAGCTAAGCTAACACCGCATATCCTACAAAGAGATCGAATTTCCACGGCATTCATCTTTCTTTCATTCTTCTTCTGTAATACAAATAAAATTTTCCTTCAATTTAAAAATAAGAATAATGAAACCTTACTATGTAATAGATACCACTTGGCTAGATACCTATTGGAAAATATTAATGCAAATTATTATAGATACATCAAATGGGCAGCGTCTACGCGTCATTCGTTCATAGAGATCAATTAAACCGCAATCATGTCATTGTTTTGAACGTGTATAAACTAATAAATTAACTTAGCATGGTGTTATGCGTACAAAGTCACCGCGGCCAGCTAAACATATAATATCATTCATATATATGTATTTATATGGAATTCCCATGAATATAAAGAATGCTAGTAATTTTAAACGCTCAGATATAGTCTCATTTATAAAATTAAACTTAAATAAAGGCAAAGTCCGTGGAATTTTACATTGCAATAAACAACTTAGAAGATTTATATCAGTAAGATCGATTAGTTAATACTTAGAAAAGTTATTTACCTACGGAGTGTTGGGTTTGGTTAGGTTTTTATTAGATACATTATATCTTTATTTGTACTGTTATTTTTTATCTATGTATACTATAACAAAACAGTTAAAATCTGTATCTGTAAGTCTGTATATTGAATATATTTGCGAAAAAACAGTGTAAGTTGAGTGTATGTTGGTTGTCTTAAATTTTTGTTTGTCTGTTTGTACACGCCCACCTTCAGAACCACTGGGTCGATTCAAATAAAACTTTTTTTTGTTTTGTAGCTATTAGGTCTGGGCAAGACCTAAGCTCTCTGTAAGCATTTTCTATTGATATTAAAAAAATAAATCAGCTTCACGCTGTATCCCGCACACAGCAGGGAACCTAGTGTTAAGTACACTCCGTTCTCCACTTTCTGCCGAATTCTGGAGGCATTGCGCGTTGAGTGGCAGAACTCAACGCCACGCTTAACCTCGACACCAGAGCGAAGAAATGAAAATATAAATTTAAGTAAATATTTCATCTCCTCGACTGGGGATCGAACCCACAACCAGTCGGTTTTACAGTCACGCCTCGTGCCGCTGCGCCACGACTGGTCTCAATTCTATTGATAATAAAACTTAAAGTAGTAGATATACAGAGTGTTTTTGACATCACCACTTTAAATGAAATCACAGTTTTAACGACTCTATAACAACTTAATACAATTAAAACAAAAGGGATTTTTCCAAAAATTGAAAAGGAATTTTTGAAACAAAATAATTAATAAAATTATTGTTGTAAAATAAAACGCCATTTGTCAAGAATGACGCACACAGGCACAAACCTATCAAAGCGAGAACGCCGCACACGCTTCATTCAAGAAATCGAGTTGTAGGTAATGGCAGCGAGGTTGAATTGCGTAAAATAAAACGAGAGATATCCCTTTCTCGTTCTGATGGTTTTTGAGAAAGAAAAGTGGCAGATCTGTGACGCCTAGTAGTATTTTTGTAGTAGTATGTGTTTAGGTTATTGGTATCTTTTCGTAATTGCATCACGCGAAATACAGGTATGGATAAACATCGTGAAAAAAAAAAGTTATCTTGATTAATTTCTTTAGGTTTGAGTTTCAGAATTTTTTCCCTATATGCTGCTCCCGTAAAAGGAGTGCAGACGCTTCCATTCTGTATAATAGTTTTAGTTAAGCCATGAATTATCTACTTTTGGTTAAGATACATGATAGACATCTTTATTTATTCAAAAGAGATTACTAACAGAAACTATAATAATACAAAAATAATGTACTCTATATATTAAAGCTACCTAACTATGTTTCAGCCTGTATACTCTATCTTTATACAGCCTATATACTAGATCTATCTTTAGCGAAAACTGTTGTTAAAATAACTTTAAATCGATTTAACAATATTTTTTGCAATTTTTTATACTTATAACAGAAATTAATTACAATTATAAGTTTATAACATTTTTTAATCTGTAAATGTAAATTTCCATTTCTCAGTTTTCAATCAAGTTCTTGCCAAATTTCAACCCAACAGGCCAACGGGACATAATCTTTATAGATATTAATATGGGGATCGAATCCACAACCAGTCGATTTTACAGTCACACTTTGTGCCCCTGCGCCACGACTCAAATTTTTTTTTGTGTATCTTACTTTTTCCTACAAGTTTGACTTTCAATGATAATATTAGTGATTGTAAAGTATGGTATCTATTAAATAATCGTCCTTGGATATTTTGATAAAGATTAAAATGATAGTCATAAGATATTATCAATTTTAGGTATAGAAATGTAATGAAATTAAAATAAATATATAAGTATATGGTTTGTAATATTGATTAAAAATTATAACACAGAAAAAAATGTTTTTTTCATTTACACGATTTTATTAGGTTAACCTACATCTATTTATATAAAAAAAATCTTGCATCGCTATTTTACAACTCTGATCTGTTAAAAAAAATCACGTGTTCGAATGAAAGAAGTGTACCTTCTTAAGATATTTAATAGAATTTAACCTGACGTCCTTGCCAGGCAGACTAAAATAAAGACAAAATAGAGTTTTAAGTTAGTTTTTTTTATTAATTTGTAATTATGGTTCTACTTATATGTAAAGACTAGAGGGCGCGCGCGGCTTCGCCCGCTTATCAGGAGTGAATTCTAAAAAAACCACGAAACACGTGTTCAATAAATATTTTTAACAGCCTGAATTTAAATTTTTATAAAAATCGGTGGCAATTTAAAATTTTTTCCATATAAACTTTCAACCCCTTATTTGAACGCTTAGGGGGTGAATTCTTAAAAACCATGAAACACGTGTTCAATGAAATATTTTTAAGAGTCTGAATTTCAAATTTTATAAAAATCGGTACAGTTTAATTTTTTTTTCCATACAAACTTTCAACCCCTATTTCATCCCTTTAGGGTTAAAATTTTTCAAAATCCCTTCTTAGTGGATGTCCAGAATATGAAAATAAATATCTGCCCAAATTTCACGTTTCTACCATCAGCGGTTACGGCTCTGCGTGCGTCTTACCTCAGTCAGTCAGCACAAGTCCTTTTATATATATAGATACTATCACATTCATCCTTCTTAATTCTAATGTTTTTTGAAAAACTATTTGATTCCATTTTAATACAATTATTGAGTTTTATTAATGCCGACATTCATAGAGGACCTATCATTATGTTATTTTCAATTTTTGCCTATTTGGTCGTTGCATACCGGGTGAGTCACCAGAGTGCTATGCTTTGTCTAACCAAACCGAATCTGTGTATAAAATTTTAAAATATTTGACTATATCTACGTGACGATGTGGACAATCACGTACTTTATTATAAGCGTCTTGCCAGCTTGTATCTTACTTCGCAAGTACATTGTAACCTTTAGGATCGGTCGGGTCCTTAGGGCAATCTGAATTTGTAATTACCGAAGTAAAAAATTCTTTCCTTCCCTCGAGGTCTCCGTCAGTTGCCGCCGGGGTTATGGAAGAATCCCTTGGCTACCGGAGCCCCGATCTGTGGCGGTCGAGGAGGATTTAATGGGTAGTGTAGACGGTCTACAGCTTATACAACAGTCCTATATAACCCACTCGAGTCCGGGGCGGCGTACCCGTAATCGGGTTTCCTCACAAAAAAAAGGTCCCTGTGAGCTGTAATCCTCTGGTCATACTTCTTAAGTACACGTATGGTAGAAACCAAACTATCTTTGCGTAATAATACTTTCAACAGCACACTTTTTTAATAGTTTTCACCATAAAGCAGTCGATTTTAAAAGTAGATCTAAGAACTATCAATTTTCTTAAATTGTGAAAAAAAAACACCAAAACAATAAAATTGCCCCGATAAATAAGAAAAATAATGTTTACACGAACATCTATTCAAAGCTAAAGTGACCTGGACTTTAGCTTTGAATAGATTTAGCCTTGTGCACCTTCAAAATTCTTCTTCACGAAGACAAGACATATTAGTCCTAATAGTCTATTGCAGTATTCTGCAATTTTCAACCACGATTATAATGAACCAAGGCCAGTCGTGGCGCAGGGGCTCAGTGTGACTGTAAAATCGACTGGTTGTGGGAAATGAAATATTTATTTACATTTATATTTTCATTTCTTCGCTCTGGTGTCGAGGCAAAGCGCGGCGCTGAGTTCCGCCACTTAACAGCAATGCCTTAACACTAGCCTCTGCCTACCCTGCTGTGTGCGGGGTACAGCGTGAAGCTGATTTAATTTGATATTTGCTTATAATGAAGAAAACAATTAGAACATCACTGTCTTTAACAAATTGAACAATTTGTTTATGCGAAATGGCGGCCATCCCCTATTATGATAATATTGAAATTGTCTAGCTTTTGTTATTTATTTGCTGCAATTTCCATTTTATAGACTTTCTATTTTCGTTTTTTTTTTACGACAGTCTTTGAAATATAATATCCTTCGAGATGATCGAACAAAAAGAACCATAACATCAATCACGAATAAATCATCACAGTTTTGTATCGAAGTATTTGAATAGAATTAAGAAGCAACAAAAGTGCAAATATTTAACAAACATAAATTAATTAATAAAAGTATTGATCTTTTACTTCTTAAAATCGAGATTCTCTTCCATGTGTTCTAATTTTATTTTTAAATATACAGAGTGGAAGAGGCAGCGCTCCTTTTACGGAAACAGCATATACGGTAAAATATTTCAAACCTATACCTAAAGAAATTAATCAAGATGCCTCAACACGAGTTTGGACGTAGGATTTTTTTTTCATTTCACGATTTTAATCCATACTGTATTTGGTGTGATGCGATTACGTATAGATCCCAATAACATACACTTACTACTACAAAAATACTACTAAAGGTTAAACAACTTCGAACTTTATCGCCAATAACTACGACTCGATTTCGAAATGAGGCGTGTCCGGCGGTGTTCTTTTGATAGATTTATGTGTGCGTGCCTCGTCCTTACAAATGGCGTTTTATTTTAAAACGACAATTTTATTATTTATTTTGTTTGAAAAAATAACTTTTTGTTTTGGGAATTTATTTTTTTCTGATTTATATTAGGCTTTTATAGAGTAGTTAAAACTGTGGTTTCATTTTAAGTGGTGCTTACACTTCCATCCTGTATATTGAAGCTTATATATCCACAGCTCACTAGAATCGTGGACAGTAAATCAATATAATAAAATTATTAAACAATGAAATTGAAAAGTTTCTTCACTGGTAAATGCTGTACTCGTAATAGATAAAAAATAACATATCCTCGTAATCATCTGTAAGTAGAGCTCTTAATATTATCGTTGTCAATATTATTTTTCTCTTCACACATTCTCCATAATCAGCAAGCAGTACAATAATTACCTATAGTAAGCAGTGATATATCTCTCCTATCACCTATTTAAAGACTCCCTATGCCGAAGTGAACGACATACTTTGTATAACCAAATCAAAATGAAGAAACCATGTAGTTTTCAATGTCACGGTGGCACCATAGTATTTCGATTTTTTATTATAAACATCACCATTACACCGCATTATTAGGGGAAAAGCGTGAAGATAATAATATAGTAATAATTATAAAAACGTAGTAATCACAGATTAAATCTAATAAAATTAATCATTTTCACTTTTTTTGTTAAGAAATATCATTATTAATGACGTATAAACTAATATCGTCTTCTATAAAGAATATTGTAAATAAGTCCTTCATCTGAGTGAGTAGCGGCGGATCTGGGTTCGATTCCCACGAGGGAAAATGGATAATTTGCATTTTCTGATCTGGCAAAACAAAGTGAAGCCTTACATTTCGTCGCAATGTCTCAAAAAATAAACAGAAAATGGGGAACGGAGTGTCTTAGCATTACCTCTGTCTTCCCTGTTATATGCGGGATACAAGCGTGAAATTAAAAGCGTAGGCTTGCTTCAATTTAATAGAGAAGCCAAGCCGCCTTTAACATGACATGAGGACATCTTGCTTGAAAAATATTTAGATACCTATTTATTAAACATTTTAAGAACGCAGCAACCAGCAAATTCATATTCCGTGTATTTTTTTATACATTTTAATTACAAAATATTAGCGATAAATATTTTAGTAGTCCGTTTCCAAAAAATATAGAGCAAGTAGGTAATATAATTTATTTATTAAATATATCAATAATACTCGATTGGAGATAGTGTCAAATGTCTTATTTACTTAATCCATTAGGAATCATTATATTAACCTAAGCCCTATAGAATGAGATCCCAGTGCCTCCAGACCCATAAGTCTCACAAATGACATATCATTTTAGCAAAGCTAACATTTTAAGGATTAAGTTTAATTAATATATAGTTAAGACTGTTTGTGTACTTACTAACTTGAGAGTCCCCCCACTTTCAGATACACGCTGCGTTAAAGCAAAAAGCTCGTATATAAATATATTTTTAAAAATAATGTAAATAATGTATATTTATTATTACCAGACCATTGGGACCTTTACTCCCGCTAGACGTCTTAAAGGCTGTTTAAAATCGGGATAAACTACGTTATACTAATAAGTTTTAATTTTACATGTATTATTTACGAACTATTTCAAAACCCCTTATAAACACCCAGACCAATGGGATGGATCAATCATCCTCCCAGACAGAGAGACGATAGAGAGATACGACGATATTCAGCTTTGATAAAATAACATAGGTCTGAGAGTTCTGGGATCTTGTGCTATTAAGTTCTATAATGTATCTATTATACTTAAGGGATTTCAACTGAATGTCTCTCACTTCCATTGCCATATTGTAAAAATAAATGTTGGTCTATTTTTAATAATGCCTTTATGTTCAAATTAGCCTTTTGTATCTATATTATAAGTATACCAATAACCAATTAAAATAAAAAATATATAATTAACTCCAAGACAATATTGTAATTAACATTATAACTTTGATTATTAGAGAACAAAAACAGGTTTAACAAGCATAGGATTTTCAAGTAAAAACTAAATTTAGTGAGGATATTTTATTCCATAATACAGCATTAAGACAAACCGGAATGTCACATTTCGTTTTCCATTGAATCTTCTTGATTTTCATAAAAATTAATTAATAAAAAAAAGTTCTCCACCACACGCCACATAATCATATCCTTAAATTGTGTTTAATAATTTCTTCTAAATTATTATAAAAATGCTAAGTTATAATTAATTGTGTAAGAGCAGAGTACCACCGAAGGGTTCCGAGCGCAATCGCACGTCACTTCAATGACACCATGTCAGTAATACATATACCTAAATTAAATCTCGGGTCGTCATGAGAAGTCAACTTTAAATGCAAGTCGCCACGACGCCATCCGACC
>JAATLQ010007743.1:97457-138291 GCA_013421005.1 Heliconius erato x Heliconius himera | reverse complement strand
CAGCTTACTCTATCTAGTTAACTTCCGTAAAAATAAACTATCATAATACAATAAGTCGTTCGAATCAAACGAATATACACTAAATACGCACAGAATATGCTGTATGTGCACACGTCACGACTGCAGTTGCCATGTCGAAACTGCTCAAGTCAGTCACAGAGCGATGTGAATAGTGACATTTAATGTAATAAATAAAAATAAAACCCCCGTCGCTTCTGAAAGATTCTTGTAAAAAAAAAATCACTTAATAAATTAAACATCAAAACTAACATAAAGTACTAGGTAAATAAATGGCTTGAATTTGAATAATCGGAATCGATAAATAAGAAATAAGAAACTAATCTAATAACGATTTATTAGTAAACCACGTATTGGACACGTAGAGCCAGCTCGTAGCAGTTGGCCGATCGCAAATATATATTTTACGACGCGATAACCATTGTTCGAACTAGGTCACGTACCCGCTACAGGCGTCGCCAATAAACCAGTGAATCAAACTCATGAAGTGAATTAACTTTAAATACTTTATTACGACAACTTATTCCACAATATTATAGTATACATATAAAACATGTTACGGTGTGATCCACTTTATCACGAGTCAGCTACACATGTACCTATCCACATCACAATGCGATTAATCAAATGTACAGTTTCATATTAAGTTTAGATAAATATAAACACAAAAAAAAATGTAATTTTGCAATAACTTTACACACTATATTTGTTCAACGTCATCAGAGATCGAGCAAACAACGCAATCCCATTGACTAATACCATTGCACCACAGCATAGGCGGCCGGCGGTGACCCCTCGGTATAGATATCGACATCTCAAACGGATGCGAGGAAGAGAGCCGCGAGTGCTCAGCGGCAACAGCAAGCTTGTTGGGTGTGCGATGCGAGCTCGGTCGACGGGTGACGGTAGTACATAAATTTCGCACATACATTGTATTTATAGCAAATAAAGTGAACATATCTTAAACCATAGTCTCTTTCAGTAATCAGATAAGTCTGTGGGGGCACAGGTTAGCGGTTGGCGTTCTTGAGCTGGTTGGAGAGCCAGTCCAGCCCCTCGTAGAGGCCGTCGCCGGAGGTGGCGCACGTCGCCTGGATGTACCAGTTGCGGTTGCGCAGCGAGTGCAGGCCCAGCTTGTCCGTTATCTCCGCGGCGTTCATGGCGTTTGGCAGATCCTACCACAAACATACATTGTAACAAATGTTTTAAATATTTATATATTTTTTTTATATCTTTTAAACCAAAGGTTGTCTGGAAGAAACTGCTGTATAGTAAAGTATATAAATAAATAAATAAAAAGGAAAGCATATGTTAACAACCAATAACATAAATAATAATACTTCTATCTTGTAAAATGTATAGGAAACAAAATATGTATATTATATGCTTGTAATTTAGGTTCCCACGCCTACAGATAAATGACTCATAAGTACATCCTTTGACCTTCATTGTTTAGATATCTATGCTACTATGTAACAAGACATGAAAACATTCTCACAAAAAAAAATGAATATTTAAAAACTAAGAACATGTATTCAGGGTAATTTAAAATTTTAAATATCCCATAAATATGCAATTTTCTTAAAAAGTAAAATGAATAAGTGAATTATAGATGCTGTTTATCATTAATTTATTAAGAAATTATTAATTTGCATTGAGCATATATTATATTTAACTGACTAACTATAAATTTATACCTTGAGTTACTTTTCCTATTATTTTTGTATTTGTTATAAAAATAACTATTACTTTTTGGATGCAGTGTTTACCAAAGATATGAATGTACAAATAGTCTTAAGTTTTTGTGCTGTATTGTACAATAGAATATGATAAAGAAAATATACATGTCACTTCTACTACTTAACAAATAACCAATTCTTTATATTATCTTATTCATTTTTCTTGGACTCATACAGAGTTATACTTGGATAGACAAAATGATTACCTGTTTGTTCGCAAAGATCAAAAGTACTGCATCCCGTAACTCATCTTCACTTAACATTCTCATGAGTTCCTCACGCGCCTCACCGATACGCTCTCGATCATTACTGTCTACTACAAAGATGAGACCCTAGAAAAAAAATATTTTCTTGTCAAAATGAAAAATATCAAAGATGAACTAAAAATAATGGTGCTAATTGTAAAAACAGTCGAGACCGTTATTGAGTAGCGACGCATCATCTGGCTGTAGTTGCAGGGTTGAAAGTTTGATTAATAATCTGGGAAATTAAATGTTTTCGTT
Source organism: Heliconius erato x Heliconius himera (assembly GCA_013421005.1). Classification (NCBI taxonomy): domain Eukaryota; kingdom Metazoa; phylum Arthropoda; class Insecta; order Lepidoptera; family Nymphalidae; genus Heliconius; species Heliconius erato x Heliconius himera. Next base: position 136,031 of record JAATLQ010007743.1, on the reverse strand, counting down.
TTTTCCCTATGGTAACAAAATAAAGCAACACCTTGAGTACTGAAACTCAAGAAATCGAAATGTCTCAAAAATAGTAAAGTATGAACTGAGTCTTAACACTAGGTGTTGTGCCTATTCTGATATCTGTGCAGGATACAGCGTAAAGATAATATAAAAAGTAAAACAATAGCCACAATATTTAAAAATAATTAAATAATTTTCTTGTCCATTGCTTATTTAAGAATAAAAGCTATAGCTTTTTTTTTATAATATGCAATATAATTAGGCTGGGAGAGATAGAAATAAATATAAATAAATTAATTTAATACTACTAAAATGAACTATTTAGGTAGGTAAAGTAAGGTTTTATAATTACAAAAACTTGCATACTTTTGAAATGGAGTACAAAGTGTTTGAATTTTTTGTGATGAAAGTTATATTTTATTCATAGTATAAAAAATAATCAGCTTCTCACTGCAGCCCTCTTTCCGCTGAATTCTGAAGGCATTGCATATTGAGTGGTGAACGCCACGCTTTGCCTCAACACCAGAGCAAAGAAATGAAAATATAAATATAAAATTTCTTCAATTGCGGATTGAACCTACAACCAATCGATTTTACAGTCACACTGTGCCCCTGCGCCACAACTGGCGCCATGTTCATAGTATCTAAATTATATTTGAATATAGTGTAATATTAATGGACAAATCATATTTTTGAGGCCAGTCGTGGCGCAGCGGCACGAGGTGTGACTGTAAAACCGACTGGTTGGGAAACCTTTTTTAAGTTTAATTGCTATTTTCATTCCTTTTCTTAGGAGGGCACTGAAACCCAGTGTTAATATTATTGACTACTGTAGCTCATGTGCCAACATCTATGCTGAGTGACATAACCTTTTTAATGTCCCAATTTGTAACTCAAAAAATAAATCAGCTTCACACTGTATCCCACACTCAGCAGGGAAGACAGAGGGTAGTGTTAAGTCACTATGTTTCCCACTTTCTGCCAAATTCTGGAGGCATTGAAATTCAAAGAAATTAAAATATATATGTAAATAAATATTTCACTTCCCCGAGTGGGGATTGAACCCACAACCAGTTGATTTAACAGTTACACTTTGTGCCACAACCAGCCTCAAATTGTAACTTATCAGCATTAAGAATAATAACTAATTGCATGTTTAATTTCTGTTTTTTTTTTTTGTTTTATAATTTTTTTTATATATATCTATTGTTGATGATAAAATATATGAATATATTAAATTAATCACTTGACAACACCTAATTATATGACATATACAACAATAAACAATGTAAATACTTAATTGAAAAGGTAAAAAATATTAATGAAAGATAATAAAACTAATATTAATATAAAAATATTAAAAAAAATACCTGTGTGTTCTGGAAATAATGCCTCCACAGTGGTCTGATTTTGTCTTGACCACCTACATCCCAAACAGTGAAACTGATGTTTTTGTATTCTACAGTTTCCACGTTAAATCCTGAAATCATTAATTATACATAAATATTTTTATAGTTATTAGCTCTATGCTATATCTAGCAGGATAGGTAGAGAGAACCTAACACAATGTTTAACATGTTCAACCCAATTTTCAAGACATGTTGTGTGGCAAAACTCAACACAATTTGTCTTACAACTAGAGCAAATGAAAATAATTAATAATAATTATTCCCTTCACACCAACAACCTGTTGTATATTATTAATTAATATTATATATTATTTAAATCATATCTATCTTTAAAGCATTCTTTTAATATCAACAAAATCCACAAAATTAGAGATTTTTATAGAAAAACAGGTTAATTATTGAATTATTCATAAAAAAACTATATATAGGAACAGAAACATATTTAAATTTATGTAAAAATAATTTACAATGACACACATTACAAAACTTATCTCTTAATCATTTCATCATCACTGTTAAAGTTAGAATATGGACACTTTCTCTTTGATATTATGAAAATAAGATTTATTAGCAATAAATCTGCAAAGCCTAAAATTTCAAAATTTTAACAAAAACTAGTGAATAAAATTATTTGAAAGTATTAATTTATCGTATTTGTTTAAAAATATATGTTTATTACAATTTCTAAGTTTTATATTTCATGAAAATAAAAAAACTTACCAATTGTTGGAATTGTAGTTACGATTTCTCCTAATTTAAGTTTGTATAAGATTGTGGTTTTACCAGCTGCATCAAGACCCACCATCAATATTCTCATTTCTTTTTTGCCAAATAGGCCTTTAAATAAATTTGCAAACATATTCCCCATTTTGCTGTATTTTTTATTTTCCTGAAAGGTAATTTAAATTATTATGAATACCATTCACATTTCACTCTGACTCATCCGTCACTATACGTTACTATAATCAATGATAATGACATGGCAAGTCGTAGTTAGAATTCGACATATAGTGCTTTATATTGAATATAATAAACAATAAGTAACTTTGTTACAATATAGCAAAAGAATAAAAAATATTGATGTTACTATTGTATCCCAAGTTACAGTATTGCGACTTAGACAAAGATTGGTTGGTGGACACCGCTGTTAAAAATTCTGTTAGGGTCGCCACCCAGAGTTTGTTTCACATATTTATTATAAGTACGACTAGAATTAATTTTAAATTTAAAGCTATTTGTAATAAAAAAAAAGCAAACTTACGTTTTTTTTGAAGCAAATATATGTAATATGTAGTAAAAACGTTTCAATCCACTGAAGTCCCTACTATTCGCTGGATGTCAAAATGGCGGCGAACGTGGAAGTTGTTCGTGCCTATGCCACGTATTGACAAAAGTGGCCAGTAATAAAATATGGATTTAATATATTTTTTATATAATATTCAGGTTGTTTCTAACTTTAACTAATATAAAAATTGAGCATTTTTGCAATGACATTATTTAAAATTCTACTTAGTATCCACTATTCCAATATCGCCATATTTTACTTTCACTAGCCAATACATAGTAATTGGCAAAGATTAAATTTTTTTGACATATAAATATATATTATTATAAGATTGTTTTATATATGCAATATATAAAACAATCTAAATATTACCGTACATGTATGGTATGAAGATTAATAATGATATGACTACAGAAATAATAAGTTCCTCTTAAATCAAATATATATATATATATATTAATAAAAGAAAAATATCTTTTAAAATGTATTGAATTTTTTGACTTATTTTTTTTTTGTTTAATTGGAATTTGGTGAATAGGTTGTATCTATACATTACTATTTATATTTAGCATTGCACAATGAATCTTCATTTTCATATGGTCTACCTTGTGAATGTAACTATTTTTTGTATTGAACTAAGCCGTTAGAGTAGAGCTTAAAACTTTACAAAATGTAACACTATGGCTCTATTAATTCTGTATTCCTCTTTTTCGTAGCAATTTCAAAAAGAACCTATATTCAACTCTCTGTGCATTAGCTGCTTTCGGTTTTGCGTTGCTACTCAATCACTCCATTGGTTTATTTTGTAAAAAATGGGTGTTATATTGATAATCTATATAATATATGATAGTTATTTTTACATTCAAAATTATGCTTGAGAAATGATATGAAATATATATTTAAAATTGGACGCATTATAAAAATCAAGCTCAAAATTTAAAATATTTCTATTGAGCCCTTTTAAGGTATATAATTTGCTAAGCTATATGTTAAAAGACGTGAAGTTTTTATCTAAAATATTTGCTAGTATAATATTTGCTATTTAAAACGAACAGAATGCTAACATTGACAGGATGTATCTTTTCTTAAAATTACATGACATTCTCCCCTTCTAATAAAATAACTAATGAATATTAAAATATAATAAAATATTATAGAACGTGATCACTAAGATAACATAAAGATATAGTTTAATCTCTATCTTCAATGACATCCTGTTCTCGTTTTATATCCTAATCACGAAGGCATGAGATAAAAGGTAAACACGTCAAAAAAGGTTGTTTTGCAGGTCACAGTTGATTGAACTACTATATTCATTAAAAATATATGTTATCTATCTATTGTTTTTTGGAAGTTGTGCGCTGAAAATATTATAAAAAAATATTATCTTATTATAGAAATAAAATATCAGAAAAGCGGGGAGAATTTTATTTCTACAAAATTTTTTTTTTTTTTTTACATTATAATATACAATTATTTTCGTTAGTAAATTCCGAAATACATTAAAGGAAAGGTAAGATAAATGCAAAACGTATGCCACGTTTGAATGTCGTCGTTTGAATTGCAATTATTTGTACTATACCAAATTTATACACTTTTTATATTATTCCTCACTTCCTTTTAAGTCTTTTTTGCAACTAAAATATTGCCGGGTGCCCGCACACGACAATATTTTGACAATAATCCTGCCTCCCTCCGATATTGCCGTGACAAAAACAGAATTTCTAGAAATCTACAATAATACTGATCAATATCAAAAAACCGGCCACACGCACAATATTATTGACAATACGTATTTTATTGACAATATTATTGTACGTGCGTGGTCACTCTAATATTATCTATAAATATTAACGTCAGTGACATTCATATATTATACTGTGTTATTGTGTTTACTGTGAAGTTTTGAACTGTGGTTTGTGGATTATCTGTTTTCTAACACTAAGTTTCTGTTATCAAAACTCAAAATAAATAGTACGATTCCGCCAAAATATTTTTTAAATTCTAATTCCTGTATTTAATAATATGATAGTGATTACTGGGGAAGAACCTTTGTTTCTAATTATCTTAAAATAATTGATGCGGTATAGTTTAACATAAAAATATGTCTAATTATCATTATCTACAAAGTTGGCTTTCAGAGCCACCGAAATGTTCAGTTTTTAGAATTAATAACTTAATGAAATTTGATTGTAATGTGCTTCAAATTTGCTTAGAAAATGTATGTATGTATTTTGTAATTTAAAATATATAAAATGCTGATTTTATGATATGTGAATTTTTTTACACAACTATAACCTTTATATTATAGCAAAAAACGCACTTAAACTGCACGACTATCCCTAAATTTTATTTCTTGAAATCGGACTGTATTATTATTGAGCAATGGCCTGAGGAAATTGTACAAGATAAATCAAGAAATAAAGTTATAGTTGATTCTCTATGTGCAGCTGCAGTTTTGAGAGGAGCACATGTATATGCCCCTGGTATATTGGGACTACCTACAAGTAAGATTCATGTATATAAACTATTCTAAGAAATTAGATTTTAATAATAATATGTAATTATTTATCATTTCAGATAGTAAAATAAATGAACAAGTTGATATTTATGGTGATATCGATGGTCAGTGTAAAAGAGGCCTAAAAGTAGAGTATACTGGAAAAACAACTTATGTGGGAACTGGTTATCTTAAAATGGTGCGCCATGAATTATTTGATAAAGGAGTACAACCAAAGTAAATATATTTGATATACGATTATAGATTAAATATTGTTTTAGGTCATTTTTGTTTTTCCTTTCAGACATATAAATATTTATTTGTTTTGGGGCAATTTTCAAATAATAAAAAAGTCCTTAGTAATAATACATTCTATATAATATATTATTAGAAATCAGAAATGGTTAACATTTTCAAAAAAATAAGATAAAAACAAGTCATCTATATGTTTGTAAATTATTCAGCAAGAGATTCTATATATTTGCAAAAGTGATATGTGTCACCTTATAACAATACTTCACACAAGGTTCCTTCCAATAAGGGCCATTCCATTGCTTTTATAGTCGCTTCACCTACATCTACCCTCTTTTACACAAGTTTGCTAACTATATATTATTATTTGATTTTGTTTTGGAGTCTGATGAGTTGCAATGGCCCAGTGTTTCACATATCTTAACACATTTATGGTCAGTATCAATGAAAAATGTGGTTTTACTTACTTGCTCTGGTAACAACACAAAACACAACATTGAGTTCTCCACTCCTTACACAATGTCTCAAAAATTGTCCAGAAAGAAGGTACTTAGCGGTGTTGCAAGAGACCCTATTTTTTTGCCCAAAAATTAAATGGTCTGATTGGGATAGGCATATCCTGCTTTTCATGCATTATTCCACATACTGTGAGAAATCTTTTTTTATTAATATAAGTTTTTAATTAGCTACTCACAGCTTCATAGAAATACACATAAGGATATTCATAATTAACTATTCTGAAAAATTTACTGCATTATATAGTAAACCAAAACAATACTGTTTAATTATAGAGACATTTTTAAAAATTTATACAATTTATATTAATATCTATCACCATTGGAAGCTTTGTTTAAAACTTAAATAAAGGGATAAATAATGAATTAAAGCCTCATTGTTGTCTCTTGTCTTTTTTACTTAAAATATTTAAAAGTCCCTCTTTTCATGGAGATAAAAATCTGGTAAAATCTCGTGATACTTAGTTGTATAGACACAAGAATCCCTGCATCTACCCTGCTTACTGCAGGATACATAATAGTAAAAATATATATATTTTTAGTGGTATTGCAGTTTATACATTACTACCAGCATCAAGATTGCCAGTAATAAATGAATCTATATATCCAAGTGGACAGGTTTTATTACAAAATCTACCATCAATTGTAGTGGGATGGGTTGTTGATGCTAAACCTTTTGAATATATTCTGGACATGTGTGCAGCTCCTGGAAATAAAACCACTCATTTAGCAGAAATGTCTAACAATGAGGTATATATATTCTTAAAATTTAAAATAAATAAATCAGCTTCACGCTGTATCTCGCACACAGCAGGGTAGGCAGAGGGAACCTAGTGTTAAGGCACTCCATTCCCCACTTTCTGCCGAATTCTGGAGGCATTGCGTGTTGAGTGGCAGAACTCAACGCCGCGCTTAACCTCGACACCAGAGTGAAGAAATGGAAATATAAATTTAAGTAAATATTTCATCTCGTCGAGTGGGGATCGAACCCACAACCAGTCGGTTTTACAGTCACACCTCGTGCTGCTTTATACATTTATTGAAGGCTTCATGGCTTCTTCACCCTGCATATAGCAGGGTCGTCAGAGAGAAATTAGTGTTATGAATCTGTTCTGATCTTTCTGATCAATTTATAAGATATTACCTGTAATGTGATGGAACTCAACACACCGCTGTCACATGATATGACATTTTATTTGTTTGTTAAATGGTGGCAATTCAAAGCACTTTGTCAAGTTACCAGAGTCAAGGAAATCACATGAATTTGTTTCCCTGAGTGGAAGTTGAATCCACTGTGCTAAAATGACCTCCACACTCTTATTCACATATATGTTGCTTTGTCCTTTCAGGCTATCATAATTGCAATTGACAAAACTGAAGCAAAAGTAAATAAAATCAAACAAACATGTGAATCACAAGGTGTTAAATGTGTCACAGCCTATGTATATGATTCTACTAAATGCCATTGCGATGAGAATAACAGTAAATCACATCCTCCATTTTCTTCAAATACGTTTGACAAGATTCTTTTAGATGCACCTTGTAGTGGGCTTGGTCAAAGACCTCAATTAAACTATAAAATGTCACCGAAAATGCTTAAATCTTACAAATATGTTCAGAGGAAGTTATTTGATGCGGTAAGCGTTTATTTACTTGTAATTTTTATTGTTTTAGCTCCACATATGTTAAAACTTAGTTTAAGATTGTTACATCTATTAGCTTATTTTACTATATTATTTGGAACCTAGTTTTTTTTAAGTTCCTTTTTATTTCTGTAATCTGTCCTTTGTGGACATTTAGCTGTTGGTTATGAATATCGTGGCATTTGTCGTTTTTGTGGCCGATATTTCTGCTCTCACAGTAACCATGGAGCGTTTGCTATAGTTTGAGAAATATGAGCATAGACACAGTTGTTGCCTGAACTTCTTAACTTTGTTTCTGACTAGTATAGCGGATCCTACGTGTGCTGTGCCGTCGGGGTGATTGGATTATATTTTGGCAAAAAAAAGGGCTTTTGGCAGTGAAGTGTGTTTCTGATATGAGCATAGGGTCAATATTATATTCGTCTAAGAAAGATTTTACTTCTAGAGTATGTTTTGATAACCCATTTGCGTTCCATAAAGTAAGGATTATGGGTTTGAAGGCATTTGGCGGGGAGGCAAGGTGGGCTGCTTCCCTCCCGGCTAGTGAAAATCCTGGTTAGTCTTATATTGACCTGATAACTGAACTACGCTCAGTTCAGTTATTAGTATTACTGTTACTAAAAGGCTTGTCATGGTTGTCATCTTTTGTATCATTTGTTTAAACATCTTGGTGCCAGGCGGCGCGGGTTCGAGTCCCGCTACGTTCAAATTTTTATACATTTTAAAAAGTATATGTCTATTAAATCTTTAAGTTCATTGGTATGTTGGGCGGACTTTTCGTCTTCTTGCAGTCGAGTGTTTATCGTTGTTGCTTGCAGCGGTGGAGGCAACTGGGTAATTTCCTCTAATTGAAACCGTATAGTAAGTCAAAATATTTTAAATAATATATTAACGACAAAATATCATTGAAGCATTTTTTTCACCTACCGTGATATATGCGCGTGCATATTCGATCTTGTACAAGTTCCTTTAACAGGATTTTGGTTTCTTTTTATGGAATTTCGAAGAACGTTGACATACGATATGTCACGAACTTTATCTATTTCTGTAAATGTTGTTTTAGGTTGAGTTTGGTTGGTTTTAACGTAGGAATATTTGGAACCTAGTACAAAAACACTCTGTTCTTCCCTTTCCGCCAGAATTCAAGATGATGAGTATTTAAAGGTGGAACATAATACCGCACTCTATCTTACTAGAGTAGAAATGAAAATAATCCAGACCCTTGATTCGAGATCGAACTTACGACCATCGCGTTTACATTTAGGCACTGCGCCATTTGTATTTGTTTAATTTATTCAAATATTTTCAGGCTGTTAAAGTATTGAAAGTTGGAGGTAAATTAGTATATAGTACTTGCACCGTAACGGTAGATGAGAACGAAGACATGGTCTCATGGGTGTTAGACAAATATCCTTGCTTAAAACTTATCCCTGCAGAACCGTTACACGGCGGTCCGGGACTTCCAGGTGTAGGTCTATCAGATGAGCAGAGGTAAATAACACTACCATTTCTATTTATTATTTTTTAAATTGCGAAGCAGTGTAGCAGGGGCACAAATGTGCGACTTTAATACAACTGTTGTGGGATCAAAGCTAATACAGCAATATTATATATTTTTTCAAAAAAATATATTTTTCAGAGTGATGGTACAACGTTTTGGCCCAGAAGATGATCCATTACGACCAGTTCATGAATTATATAGAAGTACTATAGGTTTCTTTATAGCTGCTTTTACAAAAGTAACAAATCATATATAACGAATCAATTAATATTATTTATATTAAATACATTTTTATTATATGTGTATAATTTATTATTTCTTTATCTTGTCCACCCTTACCCAGACACCATTTTCAGATGTAAGCAAAACAAAAGTTTTTGATATTTGAAATGGATGAACAATTAATTTTTAACAAAAAAAAACCGACTTCAAACAACGAACTAAAAAGGAAAAAAAAAATTACATAAAGTAAAACGTTTTTTGATTTTTGTTAAACAGAAATAATTAAACAAAAATTTTATAATTTTGGAGTCGGTGTCAAGCTAATGCTACTACAAATTGTAGTAAAGTACTACAATATCGAATTAGCCTGTTTTACAGCCTTCGTGTTTATTAGCCAGACTTTGTCACAACGACCTCTTTTATTTTTAATTGAAAGTTATTTACTTAAAAGTTTTGTACTAGTATAATTAATAAAAATATATTTACCCACTTACTCAACAAATTATATACTTACAGAACGCCTATGCATATATGAGCCGTTTATTGCACCCATTGACTAATTACGTAGCGTTTAGCGTTTAAAACCGTAGCGTTTGGCGCCCATTTGTCTCTGACTACCCCGTGAGGGATAATGCGTGAAGCTATGTATTGACTAATTCCACTTTTTGAAAAATAAATGTTTCAGTGTAAAAGCACTAGGTATAATAATAATAATTTTATTTAGCAGAAATCATCTGTACAGTTAACAAAAAGTACTGACGCCTGAACTAGGATTCCCTGTGTTTCAGGTCACCGCCAGGTCCTTCCCCTTAACAAACATCATGAACATTAAGAACACTTAGTATTATTTATAGACTAACTAATATAACTAACTAGAATTATTTATAACTAACATTAAATTAGAACATTTAATTATTATAATGTATGAAGCTGAATAGGCGGTGTGTGTGTATGAGTGAGTGTGAGAGTGAGTGTGTGTGCGTGAGTGAGTGTGCGTGTGTGTGTGTGTGAGAGAGAGAGAGAGCGTGTGTGTGTGCGTGTGTGTGCGTGCGTGAGGATATATGCGATCTATGCATTTATGCCAATGTGTTGTTCACATAACTGTATGGAGTAGTCATTCAGTTTCCTCATAATTAAGCTTAGACAACCAGTCAAACCAGAGAGTCAGCCAACAGGTACAGTCATAGCTTATTAATAATAATAATATTCATAAAATATTTATAATTTTCAATTAACGAAATGTTTAAAATTCTCATTTCCTCGTTTCGGAAACGAGGCAAAGCACTGTCGAGTTCTGCTACGCAACATTCAGTGCCTCCGCAATATGGCTGGATTGTCTTAACTTAACTTTTAATTTTTTCATCAATCTCAGATCGTATTGTCACTCAATACCCAATGCCTCCAGAATTCGGCAGAAAGTGGGGAACAGAGTGTCTTAACACTAGGTTCCCTCTGCCTACCCTGTTGTTTGCGGGATACAGCGTGAAGCTGATAAAATAAAATAAACTATTATCGTATAACCATTGTAATACTTATCAAGTTATTACGAAATCGTGACGAATCAATAACGTATTCACTTTAACGTTATACATTAAAATTGTATAGCTACACTATTAATATTTAATAGCAAAACCAATTGTAATTTATAATTAAAGTAATCGTGACTTCACTTGACTTCGCTTGATACTCATTTAAATTAAACACTGATATAATTACCAATTTTAATTTAATATACATTATAGGTACAAAATATAAATAATAACTCAACTAAGCTTCGCGTTTTATCCTTCACGCTTTAAATACTACGCAAAAATATAATAAATTGTTCTTTCTTACTTGCTTATCTTCACGCTTTAACTCTAGCGAGGTAATCAGAGAGAACGGAGCGCCAAACGCTACGGTCTCTACATAACTCCTTCGCCTCGTTCACTGTCATCAACCTCTTCATACATGTTCTCTGCGGTGTCCTCATGCTTTTTACGTGACCTTCCCCCAGTATTTATGATACTGTGTGTGATACCTCTCTTATCACTCACTTTTTCATCATAAATCTTTTTTGCTTTCTTTCATCACTCATTCGTTCGATGTGTCCAAACCAGCTGTGCATGTTCTTCTTCATTTTCGCCGTGACATCCTAGCTAGTACCTGCAATTCTGTATATCTCCTCATTGCGGATTCGATCGGCTAGGCTGACTCCGCATATCCTACGAAGAGATTGCATCTCCACGGCATTCGTCTTTCTTTCATTCGCGTCAAAAAATACACATTTTTTTTTAAGTTGGAAAGAATCTGTGTACAATTATATTTATAATAATCGTGTACATTTTTAAATCCTTGATCAGCAGATTCGATTCTTAGGATACATACTCGCAACGAGCCCTAAAGTGGCCGCCAAAATGTAGGATCACTAAATCAGGTCGGTCTGGTAGACAAAGCGCAGTGTTGAGTTCCAGCAGTCAATACGCAATGTCTCGAAAATCGAGCGTTAAACGTAGTGCTTCAAAACCACGTTCCCGGCCTGCTTATCATATTCCTTATAAGTTATATCTATAGTAATTATAGCATTTTATATACTAAAGATATTATATAGATATGATATCTTCATATATAGATAAAAATTCGGTGGAGAGTGGGAGAAAAGAGTTTCTCAACACTGGATTCCTCTGCCTACCCTGCTGTATGCAGGATACAGCGTGAAGCTGTTTGAATTTATTTTAAAGATTTTAAAGTGTTAATCCACACTTAGGAAAAAAAATACTTATTTAAGAAAACGTATAAAAATTTGAACGTAACGGGACTCAAACCCGCGCCTCCTGGAAACCGACTTGGTCGATTGTGACATACAGACTACACATAGATAAGGTTTCCGGTTTTTGGCATTTGGCTACGTAAAAATAAAGAAAACATAATTTATATTAAATCTCTTTATTTTATAACATAACCCGACCAAAGTATAATCTAAATACACTGAGTAAAACTTAATTCATATAATAAATATGTAAACAATGAGTTATATTTTTAAATATAATAAAATAATTATTCATTTATTTATTCAAGTTTGTTCTTTTTAACTGAATTTTAAAATTAATTGTATTCAATTCTTTTCTTCCCTTTTTTTATTTTAAGAACTTAAAGTTTATAAAAATAACATTATACAATAAAATAATATTATACAATAATAGACATTACTCCCACCACATAAAATTGTAAGTTAAAAGTTAAAACAGCAGAATTATTAAAATAAAGACAAGCGCCGTTCTTCTCGCTGTTATTTACAATATTGCCATAAAACAATTTTAATTTTAAATACTAGATCTGTTATTAATTTCATTTCTAGATATATATTAAAATATTCAACAGAAGAACACACGAAATTGACATAATTTTGTTGGCACATTTTTCAAACAATACTATTTATTCACTCTTCAGCTTATTATTTATGTTAAAAATATTTTTGAGTATAGAGTAGAATTACCAAAGGGGAAAAAGAAGTGTGACATAGTAGAAATAAAAAAAAGATGAATAAAAAATTGCAGTAGTTTAATTAAAGTAGGTAAACGAGCTATACCTCCAGCCTGACAAGAACTTTATGAATCGTAGGACGCGCATTCCGATCACAAAACTAAAGTACAGTAGAGCGCGACGATATGTGTAATTTATTGTGCCCGTTTGTATAGACGACACTCATGATATTATATTATGCACCCGACTGTACATGCGCGAGTTTGCCATGTGCCTGTCTTTACATCATCTATAAATTTCTTGTCGTGCTATAGTAAGAATAAATGTCACTCAAAATTTTTCTAATATGGTATAGAAAACTACTTTTTAGAACCTTATTTATTTATATAAACATTATTAGATTTGCTATCACTAAAGAATATCTTTAGTGATAGCAAATATACCATATTTAACTTGTATCATTATATGATAACCATATTTAACTTGTATTAAATTTATATACATTTTATAATATAGTGGAGATTATTGTGATATCAATGCAATAAAGTTAAAGTAAATTATAAAATAAAGTAATTGGCAAGAGGCAGGCCAAATATTCGAGGGATTTAGTTTAAATATTGCACAATAAAACTTTAAAGATTGCACAAGTCATAAAATCTATTTTAAATATTAACCAAAAAAAAACCTTTATGAGATACTGTAGTTTTATTAAAATGTGTTCAAACATACATAATATAATTGTTTCAGTTTACTCTTATAGTTTAGTTCACTCTTATAAATGTAGTGTTTAGTTTATGTATTAGATTTGTGGCAACTTTCAAATAATAAAAAATATATATTATATTAGATACATTAAATTATGTATCATATTATTTCTTAATCATTTTTTAATTTCTTTTTATCACAAATATAATCTCAATGTTTCAAAAATTTTAAATTAAATGAGAATTATGTAATACTGTAGGCATATTTAAATAATTATTCATTTATTTATTCATTACATTGTTAATTCACTGAATAATTATGTAACTGATAACAAGTTCTTATCATAGCTAGAATTAAAATTATATACCACATACCCTTTAATAAAATATTACATAAAACATGCACAGTATATATAGAATTTCTTTAAAAACAGAATCTTGAAGTATAATTGCTTTAAGTTTTTTTTGTAGAATCACATGTATTGAAAGTAGTAGTACAAATAATCAAAATGCTAGAAAAAAATACTGTCAGTTTAAAAAAAATACTTTGTACTATTCAATTTTTAAATAATTGCAATACTTTTATTATAAATTTGTACATTACCATTGTTTTTGTACTGTATATGAAATTCTATATTTCACTTTAGAACTTATATTTTTTCAACATGTACCCATAGTCCATTCGCTGGTTTCAATAACACTGAAGTTTTATGAAATTTCACTGGATATTCAGTTTTGGAGCACGGAGTAAACTTGTAATTTCTCAACATAGCAATTATGGCCGTTTTAGCGACAACCATTGCAAAACGAGAGCCTGGAAATAAATATTCATCTTTAAAATGTGTTAATCGGACTGATGTTAATATATTTAAATTTAATGGTCGTGGCGTAGCGGCACTTCGTATATCCGTGAACTTACCGTTGTGGGTTCTATTCCCAGTAATTAATTAAGAAATTAAGTTAATTTGATATCCTCGCTGTGGTAACAAGGCATAACACGGTGTTGTGTCTTAACACTCTATGCTTATTCTACTATATGCGACACACACCTTAAAGCTAAAAAAAATCTGATATTCATTTATTTAAAAATCTGATAACTGAACTCGAAAAATAATGCGAAATGTTCATTATTATCAATATGTATTCCTCTCTCATGTTAAGAATTTACAGGGAGTGGAAGTGTTAGCACCATTTTAAATGAAACTACAGTTTAACTACTCTATAAAAGCCTAATATAAGTAAAAAAAAATTTTTTCCCAAAAATGAAAAAGTGTTTTCTTCAAACAAATTAAATAATAAAATTATTGTTATTATAAAACGCCATTTGACAAAAACTACGCACGTACACAAACCTATCAAAGGGAAACCGCCGCATACGCCTCATTACGAAATCCGAGTCGTAGGTATTGGCGGCAAAGTTCAATTTTTGTAGTAGTATGTTTACGTTATTGGTGTCTATGTGAAAAGAGCGCTGACACTTCCACCCTATATTAAATATTAATATGTTAATATCGCTTTAGAAACTAAGTCAATTTGAAACCGTTTTAGTTTCGAATTAAACCTTACATTACTAAATTCAAATTTGAATTAGATGTAAATCTCGAAATCTGTCATTGGTATTACTTACGTGAAGTAACGCTACATACAATGCCAATTCGATCCATTGATCAATTACCACAAATCATTCTTAACTTATAAACTTGCCATACTCACCAATACAATTACGAGGACCAGCCCCGAATGCGAGAAATAAATGTGAGGGTCTCTCTTTCTTCTCCTCCTTCATAAACCTCTCCGGTCTAAATACTTTAGGTTCCGGGTATATATCGGGGTCCATGTGTATACCGTACGCGGGAATGGCGACCACTTCACCCACACTCAAAAAAAGATCCGAATTAGGCATCTTGTACGGTTTAGTGCACATTCTATCGATTCTGCTCACAGGCGGGTACATTCTCAATGTTTCTGGAATACATGGGTTATATAGTTATAAGTTTTTTAATATTAAAATTTTTAAATAATATATATCTATTTCCCGCCCAATTATTACGTATGAGAAGTTTTGACGATTTTTGATATTAGAAGAACATCTATATAATTTAGTCACAGAAGACTAGCTCTTCTTGTGTCAATGGTATCCTTACTACAAAATAATATAATACTTACCTAATACAACTGCCTCAAGATAATCAAGTTGCGAGAAATGATCATAGCACAACTCTTGGCCATTAGTTACTTCCTCTATATGTGCTCGTAACTTGTCTTGGATGTCGGGTTCCACGGCCATCGTGTAGAAAAAAAACGACAATAAAGTACTGGAAGTTTCGAAACCCGCGAGAAGAAATAATAAAGCTTGGGCATCTAAAGTATCATCATCCAGATCTGAAAATAACAATTTGACATAAAAATGTGTGGTTTTATCTAAAGTCATGCTTTGTTTTAACCTGCTGTTATGACAAAAATATATTAATTTATTTTATATTTCATACTTTAAGAGCAGGCGAAAATTCCGATTTCTCTCGTTACCCAATAAATATTAAAATATTTTGATAATATTATATTGACAAAGTTACAAAATGGAATGTTGTTTCTTGTTAATTTCTCTAATCTTGTGCCACAGTGTTCAAATATTTATCTATATAATATTATAAATACACATTCCTGGGTACAATAAACATTTGCACAATCTCAGTAATGAAACTAGTAGTTAATAACAATGAGCTAATAATAATATTCTTCTTCTCTAAAAGTTATCTATACAGCCTTATGATGCAGATGGAAAAACGTCAATACAAAAATTATACATACATATTTTAGAGGATTCTGTATTATTTTTGACTTCTTCTTTTTCTTTTAAAGCAATATCAATCAAAAGTTGCAAAAAGTCACACCTCCTGCAATATGCAAAATAGATCAATATATATTGATTTATATTTTTGAAAACATGCAAAAAATTCAATGTAGTGGAACTTGAACCTTCCCTTGGACACTATAAGATCTTTCTATATGTTCACTAAAATATATTTCTTTACTTTGGATTTTTACATTAAAATGAATTTAAAAAAAAATGTTTAATCATACTTACTTAGATTCTTGTGCCATCCTTTCTGCTTTGGTTTTTTGTAAGATTTTAACTAGTTTTGTAGTTGACTCGGGATTCAGAAATGATAAATTAATATATTTAAACATTGAAGGCATAAACAATAAAATGAAGAAGAAAAATATTCTCTTACAAATGGGCATGTATGTGAATTTTTCAGCTATCTAAAAACAACGTAAAGAAATGCGTAAAGTCAATATTAATAAAGTAAATTACGAAAAAATCTTGACAATATACCTTATAAAATTCAGCATTTTTATCTTTTAAATTATCAGTGCTTATACCAAATGCTGTTACTCCAGTAACTTCAAGTGTGAAGTGGCCGGTTATTTCTTTAAGTTCAATGTCAGATTTGTCTGAAAATTATTTAAAAAATTAATAATGGAATAATAAAATTAAGCCAAGATTGAAGTTAAGTTTTTTTACCATTCCATCACATTACATGTAAAAATTTTAGGCAAGTTGTGGCGCAGGAGAAATTGCGACTGTAAACACAACAGGTTTATGTCTGGATTCCCACTCTAGGAAATGAAATATTCACTACTTTAATTTCCTGGTTCTGGTAACCAGACAAAGCGCAGCATTGAGTTCCACGAATGTAGGATGGTCAGAGATAACCTAGTGACAAGACACTATGTAAAATGGCAAAACTCAACATAACCCCATGCTACATCTTGGAAGAGAGAATATAAAAATAATTATTTTTTTCAAGTAGGGAAAAAACTAAAAACTATTGTATACATACTATCCTATTGCGTACTAACCTTTAAAGTTAAATTCAGAATTTTTATAAAATGTGTCAGCTATATTTATGACTATTAATAAATTAAGTAATTATTATGAAATATTTCAAAAACATAAGCAAAAACTTACCAAATTGAGTTAAAAGTTCAACTAATTGGTTAGAGCAGTGCTGCATTAAAGGAAACATATTTTTTAATCGAGCTGAACTAAAAGTTGGTGTAATTAAACTTCTGACTTCTTTCCATTCAGATCCCTAAAATTTCATTGTTCTTTTAAAAAACAAAATTATATGAACTAAAAATAAAACAAAAGAACTCAATAACATCTTAATAATAAACTATTTGCTAATGGACTATTTTATAATATTATTTTTTTATATTTAAATACAAAAGTATTTTTCTAATATTTAACAATTATACAATTACTAAGTAATTTTGTAGCTTTGTTAAAAATGATGTTAGCATTATTTTTAATACATTTATTTGTGCATCGCGTTATGCATGCATTATTGCAGGAAATGTCTTGAAACTCATCTTTGTCCCACTTCAGTTCAGTTCAGTATTATGGTATTTCGAGATGTCTCACTCCTTTACAATGTAAATGTTTAGTGAATAACGAGAAAATACCTGAAAGTAGGTTTTTTAAGCAAAAGAAAATATGATATAATTTACCTTCAAATTCAGAAGTGAATTGCTCAAATATTTTGGTTCATTTGTTTTTAATGTATTTCTATCAATAAAATGATCAGAGTCACTTATTGTCACTGCTTTTATAATGTCAGTATCAAGTATAAATAGTATAGGTCTTTGTCCTTCAAAACATCCTGTTTTTAAAAATATAGGTATTGAGATAAATTAATATTTAAATAATTCATACTCTAAAATGTCTCAATAACGTAACTTACCGCCAAAACGATGTCCTTTGAATAAATTATAAGTTTCTAATTGATATTCAAAAAAAGACACTTTGGCCATTAATCGTGATAAAGTATTTCCAAACAATATTACAGGTTTTTTAAATTTAATATTACGTTTTTTGAAATGATCAAAAGACCGCGTGTAATAAAAATAAAAGTAAAATGCTAAGTTCATAAATAACAAAAGCTTCCAATTTTCAATAAAAAACTGTAAGGATTCTTGTACAATATTGCGTATTTCCATGTTTGATACTAATCATTAAATTCGCTATATAAAGATTCACAAAGGTACTTCAAAATTATTCATTTAACTCTTTTTTTAAGAATTTAAGACACGCTAAGCATTATAATTACTTTTTTCTATTAGTACTTAGTAATTGTTAAAAAATAAAAATTAAATGTTAGCCGACTAGCCACTGTCTACTGTCAAATATAGTAAATAATATTTTGACATTTTTGGATTGTTTTGTGTATTATAGTTTTTAGGCGTGTGAAATAAACACCGTGGCTTTCGCGTAGAATAGAAAACAGTTTCTTTTAGTTAAGGGATAACATTTAATTTGGCTGAACTTTTTGAAGCGAAGTCCAAATGCTTTGAACTTTTGTTTTTATTTTGAAGTTTGCTGTTTTGCCATAATTTTTTGAGGTAGAGAAAGGGAATACAATAGTAAAAAAACCAATAACAGTATCTTATATATAATTCGCGCCTCTATTGCCCTGCAGTGGCCTTACCAATTAATTAAGAAATAATACAAATTTTAATTAAATTACTAATTTGCAAGACCATATGATAAATTTTTACAGTAATAGAACATTGAAAACATGGTGAGAGATATTTTAAAAAGGAGGCACATTAAGTAGCACATTTAATAACAATTTTATTTAATACAATGATTATTTAATTAACCAATATAATATACAAAAGTCAAGTACATTTTTTATTTGTGCGTCATAAATATAGAAGATGTATAATTTTAACTCTCATTGATGACTGACAGAATGGTTGACTATAGAGCAAAATGGTACTGTTCCACTAAATATGCCCAATTTGCAGAAATGTGCATTGAATTTGTTTTATATGAAATGTGTCTGTGTATGAAAACAGAAATATTAATATAAATTAGCTTAGAAGTTAATAGTAGGTAAGGAATTATAAGGGTGATATGATATAAATGAACTAGAGGTGGTTTTTACTAGTACCTGAAATCTCGAAACTAATAAAAAAAAATGTTGAACATTACTTTTTAAAATCCAATGTATTATACATTACATTTTAAAAACTAATGTCTACAAGTCCTTTAATAAAATACTATGCATTAATTAATTTAACACATTTAATTTTTTTTATTAACAGCTAAAGATTGGTTTACTTTTTTTATACCTAGGACACTTTTATTGGAAATATCTTTGCACTATTGCATCTCGAGCTGTGAAGCCGCATTCCTCTACATTAATTGGTAGACTTGAGATAGTTTCTGATTCATCATCATGTAAGAGTGGGTCCATGATGTCATCAGATAAAATTGCTACATTGTGTAATGTAGCACACGCACATATCACTGCTACAACTGTCTCAAGTTTGATTCCCATTCCAAACTGAAATTACAGTTCCATTTAAAAATAGTTGAACCATCAAATTAATAAGGCATAGTGTATATAATATGTAAGTTATTAAAGAGAAGACCTGCAGACATGGAAATCTCCTTTTCCAAAGTTCAAATGCTTGTTCTAATAAATTTCTTGTTTTTGTTAGGCTTTTGTTGTATCTTTCTTGAGCAGTGGTATTTGGTGACAAAAATGGTGTCATTACTACAGGACTTAAGGTGTAACTAAAAAAATAATATATTAGTATGGATTATTTCAAATTATTTATTTTGATTTCATGAGTTATGAATCATTAAAAAATACATGCGACTTACCAACTATCACCAAGTAAAATTCCTTGTAATTCACCATTATCAATTCTTTGTTTCAATGAGCTACTGTCAAATATAAAGCTGTCTTGACTACTACCTGGCCACCGGGCAACCAAATTTAAAAATTGCAAATCAGGTCCTACCACAGCTTGGATATTGAAAGAATGCCATCCTTCTTTGTTTCTAAATATTTCAGCAGCATTACCTCCAGGATTTTTTATTTTAATATGTGTGCAACCCAAACATCCAACAACTCCAGGAAAATCAGCAATTTCATAAAACTTTTGTCTATACATATAAAGAAATAATACATAAATTTATTTTGTATTTTTTAATATCTATGCAGGACCAGTTTAAATCAATTAAATACTGCAAATACATACTTGATTGAACTTATTCCCTCAAGTTTTGTAGGAAACTTAACGAGATCTTTCATTTTTTTGGCTAAAAGCAATGACACATTAGCAATAATTCTAGAAACTGATTGTTGACAAATACCCATAACATCTCCCCGAAGTTTCTAAAAATGGAATTTGAAAAGAATTATTCTTACCAACAAACTTTAGTAGTAAACATTGTATAGTAGGAATGATTTAGTATATTATGAACATACCTGAAAACTTCCTGTCGCATAATATCGTAGTGATATTAATATCATGATTTCAGGAGCAAAAGGAAGCCCTCTAGCAGTTGGTTTTCTTAGATCAGAATCTACCATAGGTATTATATTATTTTTTACAACTTGAGGCGTAAATCGATATCTAGCAAAGAAATCTTTTACGCTATATTTTGTAAATGGGTCATCAAAATCTCTCAAATACTGTCTAGAAACTTGCTGCTTTGCTCTTTGAGTAAAATCTAGAAAATGTTGGAATTCTTGTAATTCTTCCGTATCTGACATTATTTTTACCTCATAGTCTCGTGCAATTTTACAGAATGAACATGATTTATAAAGTGTACAACGACTTAATAACTTATTCTAAGTCAAACAACTATGTTATAGTATATAGAATGTACTCTGTGAACTATGTTCACTTAAATTTTTTTTGACAAAACCTTATGTTGATGTTTACAAATTGCAATAGATACAACCACAGAACACATATACACAAACGGTACAACTTGATTTCACAGATAGCTTATAAATTAAATTGACACCTTTAGCCCGTCTGCGTTTCTGAAGGTTTGCCGATTTTTCATAAACACCAACATGTAAATATGCCGTTTGTCGTGACTTGTATTTAATAGCTTGTGAGAACTTTTCGCGTATACGGACCAGTCTGTTTTGAACATAGATCGAAGGGAGTTTGTGGCAAGCGGGCAAACGCTTATGACGTGCTTACATGTTTGGCCTACATATATCCAATATGTATTCTGTGGTTGTGTCATATGTTTGTGACACATTGTCATTTGTCATATTGAACAATTGCTGGTGTTGATTTTTATTATATTGTATTAAATATTTCAGATTTATAAATTTCGTCACGGTATAATTTTTATTATTATATAGGTTAAATAACTAATTCATTAATATAAAAAAATGGGAAAGACGTCAAAGGACAAAAGAGATATATATTATAGATTAGCGAAAGAAGAAGGCTGGAGGGCTCGGAGTGCATTTAAATTATTACAAATCAACGAAGAATACAACATTTTTGAAGGTGTTCTACGGGCCGTTGATCTCTGCGCTGCACCAGGCAGCTGGAGCCAGGTTTTGACAAAAAAACTTAGACAAAATACATCGAACGCAGATGATGTGAAAATAGTTGCAGTTGATTTACAAGCCATGGCAGCACTGCCTGGAGTAAAACAAATTCAAGGCGATATTACAAAAATTTCAACAGCTAATGAAATAATTAAAGAATTTGAAGGTTTAAAGGCAGATTTGGTTGTCTGCGATGGAGCACCAGATGTTACAGGCTTACATGACATAGATGAATATGTTCAATCACAGCTTCTTCTCGCTGCTCTTAATATAACTACACATGTTCTGAAAGAAAGTGGTGTATTTGTTGCTAAAATATTTAGGGGCAAGGATGTCACTTTATTATATTCACAGTTAAAACTATTTTTCGATTTTGTAACTGTCTCAAAGCCAAGAAGCTCAAGGAACTCTAGTATTGAAGCATTTGTTATATGTCAAAATTATAAAGCACCTCCAGGTTATGTGCCAACAATGGTAAATCCTCTTCTAGATCATAAGTATTGCAATTTTAACCAATTTACTGGATCAAATAGAATAATAGTACCATTCAATGCATGCGGTGATCTGAGTGCTTATGATTCTGATACATCATATTCATTGTTATTAGATGGACAAAAATCATATGAATATAGAGAACCAGTGCAAGAGCCAATTAATCCCCCATACAAGGACATACTAGATAAAACAAAGACTTTACAAATAAAAAATGATTAATACCTTTCTGATAAAATGTTGTTTCATTTATTATTACCATTTTAAGTAGCAGTATTTTTCGTCTTCTTGCCAGAGTTTAATTGTACCTCTAAAAAAAAAAACAATGTCACTAACTCATGGAGAAAGAAGAAAGGGGGTGTCTTGGGTTTTTTATTTTTGCTAATGTTTGTTATGGTTGACATAAGTGTTAATGAGGGTTTTATTGAATTTAGTGTTGTTTATTGTTTTAAGTAATTCAGTGTATTAAGTTAATAATTGAGTAGTATAAGCGGGTGAAGCTGCGAGAGGGTCATATAAAACATTTAAAAGAAAAGGATAAACAATTATATTGCATTTTTATTTTTTTATACTACAATATTAATAAATTTGTATACATTTCATTTCTTTTGAGTAAAACATTAAGTTAAGTTCATAAAATATATTTGGTACTTTCTTAACATGATTATTTCATTACACTCTTGAGAAATCTTTTTACTATTACATAGATAAATGTAATGTACATACCACTAATCAAATGTATTATCATCTTTTATAAACTATGAATTCACAATAGGAATTTACTTTCCAAATACATTTACTTTTTATTGGAAGGAATAAACATCAATGGTAGTTTGATGAAAGTTTGAATAAGTTCACTAGGCCTTCTGTGTGTAAAGCTGAAAAAGGAAAATCAACAAAAAAGAATAGTTTCTTGCGACACTACCTTGGCAACTTCTTGATGTTCTAATAACTTGAAAAATTCCACATGTTATGTTCGTGTAAAATACAAAAAATTTAAAGCATGAACCTAATATCCTTACTAGACACACCAAAAAAAGATACCATACATTTTGTTCCTTTTTTATTATTTTGTTTAAAATATTACTGGCTGCTAAACTTATATAAATAATAAATCTTGACACAATTATTCATCACAAATTTTTTAGTGTCTTTGTTGGTCTTAGAATATTACTAAATTTCAAAATTTCATTGAAATCAAAATTATTGTTTACTTTCCAATTACGAAATATTGTTAAAATGTCGCCATACAAAATGCCAACTGTTCAATATTTTCTCAAACACAAGGTAAAACAAAAATATTAAAAATATTGGTAGCGGTAAGACAATATTTTCCATGTTCTATCATGTTGTTTTATATTTTTTTTGTAGAAAATTTATGATCCTAAAGAACCGGTATGGGTTTACCTGGAGAAAGAAATGAGAGATAATATTGATAAGAAACCATACAACGAAATAGTTGGAATGTGGCTTAAATATCTAAAAGATTTAAAATATTATTATTATTGTGAAGGTATTGACAGTTTTTTTTAAATAGAATAATATTTATAATTTTTTGTTTTTTTAAGGCTCCGTAGTTTTTAAGGAAAAAAGGGAACCCTTATAAGGTCACATTGTTGTGTCCGTCCGTCTATCTGTATGTCTGTCTGTCAAGAGCCTATATCTCAAGAACGCTTGGAGATATCGAGTTGAAATTCAGACCATATCAAAAAAAGTATTTCTACATTTAGGTACTTAAAAAAAGATATAAACGCTTATTTCGATACTATAAAGGGAATCAAAATTAATAGGCAGTTAGCATCTAAAGGTAGTGAGAAAAAAATCTGAAACTATACATTTGTGTTTAAATCATAAAAAATAATAGGCTTAAAAGGAAGGAAAACTTGGTAGTAAAGCTAGTTCAAGTGAAGTATCAGATGAAAGGGCTTCAGCTAAGCTAAAAGCGAGACCTCCAATCAAACCCTAGGTAGGCGAGCCTGATTCGCGATTTTTTTTAAAATTTACTCTTTATCCCGCATATAGTTGGTAAACGCGATTCGCTTTTCGACGGAATTCTAGATATGACATATTGATTAACTAAATATAACAGCGTATTTTATCTTACAACAACGAGGAAATGAATATTACTAAATTAAAAAAAAAGAGTCCCGCTGAGCATCCTGCGCCAATACTTATGCAACGTCCGCACTAGACACTAGTATCGTAGCTCAGACGTGCCTGCGGTACTATTTTATGTGTGGTAAAATCTTATCCTCCTCCAATTTATTGAAAATTTCGGCCAGATTACCCAGAGCTACAGCCAGAGCGTCATCATAAATTTGTTTCAACTATTTGGAAAATATTGTTTATTTATTTGCTAGCCATGCATCGATGCGACAATTCATGTACAAATCGGTCTATACGTTCAAACATTGCCCAACATATTACATCTTGGATCGATAATTTACCATTATGAGCTAATTTATCCGCCATAATATTTTGCATATACAATATAAATGGCTGTAGTATTTCCAACGTATTTTGTTACCTTCATCAAGAAAAGTAAAAAAAACTAGGACTATACGCAAACTAAATAAACATTAGAAAGATAAATATTATGGACCCTCCAACTCCCAACTTCCTCTTAAGTAGGCTACTAAGCGTTTTTGCAAACGCTTATTTAGGAGTTGATCAAGAGAACTTGCAGCCTTTGGAGGTCCCCCAGGACCAGACGCCCCCGCTTCGCTCCGCTCTTTTTTATCCGTCTACCAAAAATTTCCTGGACGATTTACGCAGTGTAATTATCTTTGACACATTTGTACAGATAACAGGTGTAAGCTGTATCCCAAATAAGGATTGATATTTATTGGGATATTCTTATTTTAATCGTTTTAATTTTCCGGTCTGCTAGAGACCACGGCTTACCTATACCCTAGGTAAGCGTGGTGTCCAGTAGTGTGTCTGAACACTCTGCAATAGGTGAATTTTAAAATAAATATTTTTTTAATTACATAAACCTTGATTGTTTTGAAATTTGATTGAAAAAGAGCTATTGTTATTATTCGTGATTATTTGTAGAAAAACGCAAGTTAAGAAGGCTAAACCGTGAAGTTGGGCCCCCATGGTATTGCGAACTTTCTAGCAGCCAAATAGAAATTTTAAGTGATTTGAAATCAAATATTCATCAAGATTTATTAGAAGACTTACCGATTAGGATACGGAAGTCGTTATCGGACTTAGGAATCACGTTAAGGATACCAAAACCTCTTCTAATGAAAGCTATGACGGACTCTGTTGAAGACCC
This sequence comes from Heliconius erato x Heliconius himera, assembly GCA_013421005.1. Lineage (NCBI taxonomy): Eukaryota > Metazoa > Arthropoda > Insecta > Lepidoptera > Nymphalidae > Heliconius > Heliconius erato x Heliconius himera. The sequence goes on along the minus strand of JAATLQ010007743.1, from coordinate 110,379 downwards.
CGGAGTATTTATTTGGAACCTTTACACTGCACATTATAAACATCCACCCAGTGAATTGCGAGGAGGTAAAATAAAAGTATTTAAAGCATTTACTATACTCGATTTTTTAAAAGATTATCATATTATCTCGTAAGTTTCCTTTAGTAAACTAAATAACGTTTAGATTGGTGATTAGATGGTCTCCTGAACATACTTCGACACAATGTTGAAGATATGGAACACAATAAATTTAACATACAAAGTTTTTTTATTTTCTTTTTGTAGAATATGATATGAACGCAATGATTTTAATATCATGTCTTGTATTCGTGGATATGACAGAGTGCATAGAAAGGCTGGAAAAATTAACATATGGGTCCCGACCACCGACAGAAGTTACAGAGAAAAGTAAGTTATTAGGAAAAAATTGTATCTGTACTTATTCCAATTACTGGATGATTTTGTATATTCGACTTTTATTGAACAAGTATATCTTTTAAATAAATATGAAAACAATGAAATATTCTCGTAATTCTGAACTTGGAGAAGGATTAATCTGTTAACCGGGGAATTAGCTATTGCTCAACTCGTTTCAGAATGGGGACTTTTTCTTCGCAGCGATAAGTAATATCACACCTCAAATAATAAAGGAATATCGTTTTTAACTTATGGTTTTTATTTATTTTGATAAAATATTTATAATTCAAATGTATTCAATGTACAAGGAATATACAAGGAATAAGAACAACGTAGAACGTAATGCGTTCAATATATTACGATTAATTTCCATGACGAAAAATTTCGTCATACCCATTGCAGTGGGCTCTTATATATGACGAAATATTTCGTCATACCCAGTTAACAGGTTAATAACTTAAGCAATTTCCCATAAAATACGAGAAAAAAATATATTGAATATTTTTTGTGTTGAATTTGTAGAAACTCCAAAAAATACTCAACCTAATATTCGTTACGGTGAATATCTTCAGAAATGTTACATACCGTGTTATAGTACTCACTCTAAAGAAAAACAAAAGAAAAAGCCCTTACCGCTTGGATATAAAGTCAGGCTTCGAAGTGATGAGGTGATATTAAAGTGTTATATAATATACAAAAATATTATTAAATATCATCACATTTAAATATATATATTTAATTATCTTATTGCATTTAAATAATTAATGTAATATCATAATTTTTCAGAGTTATGAAAGGCTTTGTAAGGATCATGGATTTGTAAGATATTGTTGACCTATATAAATGTTTAGTTAACTTAGTATAGCGGTTTCAAATAATTTAATTTTATTATAGCTTGAAAAACGTAAAGAGAGAAATAAAAAAGAGAAACATTCTGAGAGAGTATGTAAATATAAGTTCTGGGAACCACCGAGTACCTTACGTCAGTATTTTAAAATACTATCTACCTAATAGATACTCCTATTTCTTACTATACATTTTACGTTTACTGACAAATGAAAATGATTTCTTACAGGTAACACTGATCCTAAAATGGTCGCGTATGTTAATAAATTAAAAATGTTTAAAAAGAAAGCAAAAGCTAAATATAAAGCGCCTTATAAAAATGTACAGTATCATTTGGGAGGAGTCTCGTTCGTAGGAGGCAGACCACGCTATATGTTAAATAGTGAGTAATATAAAATCATATATTATTTTGGTATACATGTTAATTTTTACTTATTTTAAAAACGTATAAACATTTGAACGTAGCGGGATTTGAACTCGCGCCTTTTGGAAACCGTCCAAGCGCTCCGCTCTTTCCTAAGTTTCAAATATACTTTAATATTTGAAAATTTTAATTGTTATGATTAAAATGTATTCTCATTTTTATTATTTTTTTTTCAAGATGTTGCTCTACTACCAACTGGATATATTCCGTTAAACGGTGGAGTAGCGTGCTTTAACGGAGAATTTGTTATTAACATACAAGGCTACTGGAAGTACCCGCGGGAAGTCAGTGAAATTTGTGATGAAAATTGCGATTGCATTGCAGAATGGTTTTTATATTTTATTTTCTCTTTGAAGTAAAAGTGTGATTTGACATAATCGTATTCGAGACCGCCGTGGCGCAGCCATTGTAATCTTGACGGTTGTGTGTTCGTCTCCCACTTGAGGAATGAATTGTGTAATATTTTCATTTTGCCCGTTCCGGTAACGAGGCTACGTGTGGCAGTTCTACTTTTCAACATTTCGATTCCCTCTATTAGATTCCCTCTGTCTACCCTGCTATATGCAGGATACCGCCTGATGAATGAGAAATCTTATTGCAGTAGCGAAATGTCCAAGTATGAATGCGATAGTTAATTCGATCTAATAACAAAAGGATATTAAATAAATATTATATTTTTCTCGATTAGACAAGCATAAAAGTGGCGAAAGCTGGTGGCTTTCGCCCTAAAGCCCAAATTTATATAAGATGATATAAAAAATCGAAATCGTTATCATGAAAGCAAGAAATGTGTTATTATTATTGATATTTTTTTCCCATCTATTATGCGGAATGCTGGAGATGCATAAATATAAAAATAAATAAATGTGACATGACAGTTAACAATCATTAAAAAATATTACTAAGTATATACGATAATTTTTGAGTTTCAATAGACTACATTTTATAATTTCATATTGTAAACAAAGATAAAGTACCTACGAATAAGTTGATACATATTTAAGTAAATGTGTGAAATGATTATTTACATTATTTTAGGGAAGACTCTGTAATGGATTATTTAAAGAAGTCCAAATGCACTTGTGGGCATCTCTACGATTTTTATAATGAAGGAAAATGCTTAGAAAAATATTTCTACCAACCCACGAGACATGGGCCTTATTGGTTGGACAACGCTAAAGTATATCAATTAGATCCGGTCGAAGATTTCATAAGAGACACTGTTAGAGAGTCACTGATGTCTGCTGAACCTACTGTAAGCATCATAATGAAAAATATATGTTTGATATATTAATTATAAATTAAAAATGTGATATTTATTATTTTTTTCGTAGCCCGAGCCTTCAATGCCGACGATTTCGCCGTCTGGTCTAAAAGAAAAAGATTTACTTGCGGTAATTAGTTATTTAAGATTTATACTTAGTATAAAAAATATTTTAAAATATTTGAAAGTTGTTTTTGTCAAAATAATTTTCAGGCATTTTTAGCAGAACTATCGGATTCTCCTTTATTAATACCACATTTACCAAAAGCCAATTTATTAAATAATCTACAGGAATGGGTACGAAAAAGAGTAAAAGGAAGTTTGTCAATGGCCACTGAGAGTATGTATTTTTGAGGTTTTTTAGCTTCACGTTTTGTCCCGCACATAGTAGACAGAATAAATTTGGGAACCTAGTGTTAGGACACTCCGTTCCTTTTAAGACACTTCGGATCCCCACTGTCCGGCGAATTTCGAGGCTTTGCGTATTGAGTGGCGAAAATCAACACGATGTATTGTCTCGTTACCAGAGCTGGAAATGCAAATATTAATTATTTCATTCTCCCGGGAATAGAATTTGCGACCGTCGTATTTACGTCACGCTAGACAACAACGTTACACGACAGCCTCTATTTATTTTTTATCTAAAGCTTAATTATTTTCATAAAATGCAAATTTATTTTTAATATTAAGTATTAGAGGCTGGTCGTGATGCAGGGCCACAAGGGTGTGACTGTTAACCTGATAGGTTGTGAGTTCGATTCCCACTCGAGAATGTGAAATATTTAATATTTTCATTTCTTCACTCTGGTGTCGAGGCAAAGTTCTGCCATTCAACACGAAATGCCTCCAAAATTCAGTGGGAAGTGGAAAACGCACTTAACACGCCTAGTGTTACAGCGTGAAGCTAAACATAATTTAGATATTGAGATGATATTGAATAAAGTATGCAATATCTTATACAATATTTTCGTACAAGCTATTATAAACATTTTAGAAAATTTGCTTTTGCAATCGCAACGTAGATGGCTCGACCTCAAGCATATGGATTTTAGAGCCCGAGCATACAGAATACCTTTCACGCTGAAACAACTAAAACATATGAACTGGTCCCACCGACATTTAGTGCAAACATTGGTAAGACCTTCTCAATGTAAAAATAAATAATTCAAATTAATATAATAATTTATATTTTAGTGCTATGCAAAACTATCTACTTAAAAGAATATTCTTTTGTTCAATTTTCAGCTTTATACTACTTACTATATTTAAGATGTAAAGCAATCGACGGGTCGGTTGTCTGTGGGTAGAGGATCTCAGCACTTATTTTATATTCTTATATTTTCCATTTTATCCCCATGTATGTTTTTCATGCATTTTCATGTTATGAGATAGTTCAAAATGGTTGACATATATTTATTTACAGTTTGAAATACTTTTAAACGACTTTGTAACCAGAAACAGACTAAAGCAGCTCAATCAGACTCGATTGTGGTGGTCAACAATGAAATATGATGCATATCCAAGTAAACCGTTCTTGTAAGGCACTTATTTTTTACTTTTATTTTTATTATATATAAAAAAGTTTTATGTGATTTTATATAATACTTGAGTGTGGAAACACGAATATTGTGTATGAGGAAGGACTGTTGTAATTTCTATAAAATTTAATAAATACATTATTTTCATATTACTCAAAATGCGACTGTTGTGGGTGTGATGCCCGGAATCGGAGGAATGAATAATTTTGTTTCAATGCTGATTTAGTAATAAGACAGAGCGCCACGTTGAGTACCTACGGGCTAACAAAGTATGGATAGGACTATATGACTAGGTTACCTCTGCTTACCCTACTATATGCAGGATTTAATTAAAAGATATCAATATAAATGTATCACTATTAGTTTCTACCACAGTAAAGCATTTAACTCCAAATATATATGTAATTTGTGAGGATTACTTCTACGTATTGTTGAAAGACAAATATATTTGTTCTAAAAGTAGGTAGGTAGGTATATAATAGACGAACAGTTTGAATGTGGCGCGGGCTTATATTTCCTTTATTTTTTTTATAATTTACCTTTTATTATTTGTTATGTATATCAGAACAAAGAAAAATAAAAAACATGTGTTCTTTTTCAGAGATATTTACTTTACATATATGCCTGGACGTATGAAAGACACATTCCTCATAAATCCCTATAGTTCAGAACTTACACCGAAACATGGATCTAAAACATGTCCATTATAAAATGAGTGATGTTTTGTTTTGTATTTGTTTATTTGTATGTTCTTTAATTCGGCATTTTGTATGTTTTAAAGTTTAGGTATTTAAGGAAATATATAGCATATTGATAAAAAGTATCTTAATTATAATTAATAATTGTTAAAAATGAGTTTTTATTTCATGAAGAAATAGTCAGCAGAGGTACAAACATGCGTTGTATGGGATAAAGTTTGAAGCTAAAAAAATACCTAAATTACAATAAAAAGAATTTATTTATATTTTCTACATATACACCCATCATTGGTATTTACTATCCAAGAATATTTAATAATGTTATTTTAGCAGTCATTACGTAAATAAAGTACATAAAACTTTCGTTAAATTATAAAGTTCATTTTTTAATTATTTTCTTGGAAATAATACTAGAATTATATATATTGCAAGGCATCTTATTTATATTAACTACCAAAGTAATCACCATTATAGTTTTATATTCCCTGATCGTACTTACCAGTGTTGGGTATGTAGGCGCAGAGAAACTCGAAGTTTTATAAAATTACGAAGGTATGGCTACCATAGGCACGTGAGACAAGTTGTTTATTGTGATGGATATGTATAAAATTATTCCGAAGTAAATGATGATGAAACTTATTAAATTAATATGAAAAAAATCTTATGACAAATGCTTTATTAATCGCAAGAAATAATTTGTAACTCTATAACTATAAGTAGTATGTAGTATAAGTATACGCTATGTCAAATGTCAGTTGCTGTCAGCTGTCAATTGTTGACAAAATAATATTGAGCGAATTATTAAACCTACAAGAAACTGGAAATATCTTTGTGAAATGGCTGCAAGACAGGCCATTCAAGTTGGTACGAAAAACGTAAGGCCAGTTCTATCATTGAGCCAAGCTGAAGCCAGATTACGCGTGTTAAACTTATACAAAGCATGGTTTCGTCAAATTCCTTACATAGGTTTGTAACCTGTTATGTCATCAATTTAATGTAGATTTTTATTTAATCAATTATTTTTTATAAAAATAAAAATTATAAAAATAAAATTGTTCAAAGTTCAAGTGCAAGTAAATTGTATGGAGAAGATTACATAATTGAGCATCTATGTCCCATAAACAATAAAATATTGCTTTGTTTACTACAAATACTAGGATAGACTATAATTTCGGAGATAAGAGGATTACAAGCATGTTTAATTTCCTTCATATATTAATATAAGCCTCAAGGATCCTCTAAATTCAAGAGAGACAGGCGCATCTATCTATGATCCCTATATCTTACACCTCAATTTATCAGAAGAATAGGTTGGTAGATTGAGGTGTTTAATTATCTTATTTTTTAAAATGAATGGTCAAAATCACTTTTATTTTTACTAATACCTTGTTTAATTTTTATATTCAACTTTCAGAAAATACAAAAGCAACAAGGATCTATGAAAAACTTGCAAATAAATTTTGACCATTATTTATCCCAGTATAATATTTACAAAAAAATATTGTATATGTCTAATATCTCAAAAACTTTTGAAACTCAAACTATGTAATTTGGTTAAAATTGATTGAAATGACCACCTCTATTGACTATTTCAGTTTGACTTCTCTAATCCTAATTATTAAAAGGTTTCGGTTTTAGCTAAAACTGGGACCAAAGCCGACAGTTGAACTTCATTCTCAGTTCCAGCTAAAAAGCTTGTTTCATTGAATTTGATCTTTAAAATATTTTTTGAGAATGTGTATAGCACTTCACTTGATAAAGTATATTTTCTATATTTCTTTTTAGCACTTCATGTGATATACTATACTTTCTTAATTTTTTATTCATCTTCTTTTTTAAAGAAGATTAAGCAATTCGTATAAGGACCTCAAGTATATAATAACTTAAAATTTTGTTTCAGTTAAAGACTTTGATATTCCAAAATCAGAACAACAATGCCGTGCAAAACTAAGAGAAACATTTCTGAAAAACAAAGATGTTACTGATATCAGAGTTATTGATATGCTAGTTATCAAAGTGGGTATACATGTAATTCATATACACTTGCATTATTTTTTTATTTAATTATTATCGTGCTCTGATTATTTTATTAAGCTAGGTAATTTGACGTATACTTTAAATACTTAATGAACAAAATTTTTTTTTCAGGGACAAATGGAACTCAAAGAAGTAGTAAACATCTGGAAACAAAAAGGTCATGTAATGGCATATTTCAAGCCTACTGAAGAACCTAAACCTAAAGATTTCTTATCAAAATTCTTCTCTGGTCTAGATTAAAATTTAAATCTAATAAACTATTGAAATCAATAATTGTATAAAAATTATGAAATAGAGAAATATGTTACCTTATATTGATTTATTATTACTATTTACAAGCTCAAATAAGAGCACTGCTTAACATCATCTGGATGATGGAGAAGGATAATATCAATCCATACCAGCTTTAGCTTATGTTAATTATAAAAATGAAATTATTATGAGTCCATTGTGGTTACTTTTTAAATGATTTCCGTAAGGAAGAGTTTTATATAAAAATAAGAATTAATCTCATAATTTGAGACTCTCATAATGCAGCAGCAGCGCATAGATGTGATCATTGTAGATTTTATTCCCACCTAGGATAAATTGATTATTTTCATTTTCTTGCTCTAGTACGAAGATAGTGCAGTGATCAGTTCTGTCTAACATGCAATGTCTCGAAAATTTACTAAATTAGCAATCAAAATAAGAAAATATGTATGTATTATGAGGTCATTGTGGTGCTATTCAAAGAAGAAGAACCTAACTATCCATAAAAATAATTTTAACAGTATTCTATAATACAGCAATAGTAAAACTGTCTACATATTACATAATTTTATGAAAATATCATAGAAAAAAATAGTCATTGACCTTTTAAATTTTTGCCTGTCAGCTTTTGAACTGCTGCATGGATATTAATATAAGTTTATTTTATTGTATAGCTATTAGACTTGAGCAGGATCTTAGGTATAATTGATTTTAACGACTGGCACACCCAATGTAGAACCTTAGAAGTATAGCTAAAGTATAAGAAATTTAAATTATATACAAAGTGTTTATGTCAGCACCATTTTGTATGAAACCACAGTTTTCTTCCATGCTATATAATAATAAGTTTTTAGATGTTTTATATGTTATAGAATTCAAGATCTAAAACATCTGATAAACCATAACGTAAATCATATTCTAAGTAAACTATAAGGAAATTTCACCTTAGTGAAACTTGTTTTGCATAGTGGAAATTTATGAACAAATAAAAATTTTGTAAAATTGGGTCATTGTGGTGCAGCTATACAGTATTGGTCTATTATTGTGAATGGTTGGCGATTGCCCTCATGGCCTCGTATTTTGTTTTTATTCTATATAGATATTTTTATGATTTTTGCAAATGCAAATATCTCTCTTGGCTTTATTTTTGGTTCATTGCACGAGTGCTGCTGATGTATGTCCAAAAAGAAGGCACTCTGACATATTTTTACATATCAGTTTCACACTGTATCCCGCACGTAGCAGAGTAAGCAAAGGGAATCTGAAAGCCTAGTGTAAAAACACTCCGTTCCTATTAAGACACTTCCGTTCCCCATTTTCTGCTGAATTCTGGAGATATCTTTTATATTATCTCGTCTTACAAATATTAATCGTGCAAATATTCATTATGAATGGGAATCGAACCCACGACCGTCACGTTTTCAGTCACGTACTTGAGCCCTTGCGCCACGACTATTTATATCCGAAAATTTTACGTTATTTTATGTAATATATTTACTTAAATAAAATTTTACTATTATGCAAAGAGAAAAAAGAACCTTCGTGGTGTTTATGACAAATAAATTTTAAGTGTCAATCCGGCGGATTAATGGCGGCGTAAAAAAGTTGATTTATAGAATATCTACTTACGTTTTCTTTTTAAATTTCAAACATCGTGGTCCACTAAATATATTTCTGTAAAAAACTATGGCCGCAGTTTCTGCAGGGTGCAAGATCGCTAAGCCTATATTTTCCACTAATTGTTCTGAGTCCCACATACGCGTCATGAGTTTATACAGAGCATATTATCGATATATTCCATATATCAGTGAGTTTTTTAGTCTGATAGTCATATCTATTATAAGGTAGTTAGACGATAATAAATATCTTAGTTCATGTTAAAAAATAAAAATTAAATCAAATTAAATCAGCTTCACGCTGTATCCCGCACACAGCAGGGTAGGCAGAGGGAACCTAGTGTTAAGACACTCCCGTTCCCCACTTTCTGCCGAATTCTGGAGGCATTGCGTGTTGAGTGGCAGAACTCAACGCCGCGCTTAACTTCGACACCAGAGCGAAGAAATAGAAATATAAATTTAAGTAAATATTTCATCTCCTCGAGTGGGGATAGAACCCACAACCAGTCGGTTTCACAGTCACACCTCGTGCCGCTGCGCTACGACCGGCCTCTGTTAAAAAATACTTCTATTAAAAGTATATATTCTATTTTATTATATAGAATTAAATATAATATCTACTTTTAATAGAAATAAAAAAAATAGAAAAAGTACATTTAAATTTTTGGATGGTAAAAATGTGAAGTATTCTTTATCTCCAATTATAGTAAGTTTTATATTTGTTTTAAATATTCTTTATGAAATCCACAGTAAAACATTTTGACATTCCAAAGAGCGAGCTGGATTGCCGAAGGAAATTGAGGGATTATTTTTATAAAAATGCTTGTGTTACAGATCTACGAGTTATTGACGTTTTGGTATTAAAGGTGTGATAAGTATTTATCTATCAGAATTTTTTTAGTTTCACATTCTATCCCGAATTAAATAAGGAAACACAGTGCTAAGACCCTCCGTTTTCCACTCTCTACCTAATTGTATTATCTTGATACTGTAGAAAGGAAATAAAAATCATTCATTTCCCCAAGGGATAATCGAACTTACAACCGTTGCGTTTGTAGTCAGACGCTGTACCTATGCCCTACAAAGACCAACTTTGATAAGAATTGTAATACTAATTTGTTAACATTAATTTTGACAGGGCTTTATAAACCTAAAAGAGATAACCCATCAATGGCAACAGAAGGGTCACATCATGGCTCACTGGTACCCAAACGAGATTAAACCATGTGACTTTATAGGAAAGTTTTTGGCCAATGAAGACTGAGTGCATGCTAATGATCAAGAAAAGTATTTATAATTTTTTTCTGAGCTCTTTTTTTGCTTATAAATTATAAATGTACTTATAGTTCCTTTTTTATTTACTATTTGAACCGTTTGGCAAATATCTAACGAGTAATCTTTACAATCTTACCGACTGGTTTGAACTGGGACTTTAGGATTGTGAAACTTTAAACATGAGGATAGAAGTAAATAGCACATTAAAATAAAAAATTATAACAACAAGTTATGATTTATTTGATCACGTATATTCCACATCACATGCCTTACAAAGGCCGAAATCTGTTAAACTATTGCACATGTGACCTTTTAAGTGAAGCAAAAATAAATGAATTTAAGATTAGTTCACATTTGCAATCGTTTTCACATAACAAGACGAACAATATAATTATTATCTAGTTACATATATAGATGTGGGCACTTGGTGTTTACGCTGAACATAATAATATATGATGTTATTATAGCTATGTACATTTGTTTTTATAAATTATTTTTCACAACCATAAAATTATTATATTTTATGATAACCATAATAAAATGTCTACTTTACAATTTCATTATAGTTTTTCATTAGTAGTTGAAAAAATATTATATTCGGGAATAAAATATATAATTTTGGGAATATTATATTTCAATATTTAAAATAATCTATGAGTAGTATCTCACATGTCATATACATAGATGGGTAGGCAACGGGAACCTAATGTTAAGACACTCTTTTTCCCTACCCTTCGCCGAATTTCCGAGGTATTACGTGTTGAGTGGTGGAACTTTACGCCACTTTTTTGCTTTAGTACCAGAGCGAAGAAATGAAAATATGTAATAATACATAGTAATTAATTCCTGCGATAGGGAATTGAACACACAGCCATTGCGTTACATTCACAAGCAGCACATGCTTGTGCTGCGCCACAACAGCCTCTTTTTTAAAAATACAATAGATTATTTAATGAGCCGAATAAGTGATATTGCGAAAGAAGTATAAAAAAAACTAAAGTAATGAAGTAAAATGGAGTAATGAAAACATTAAAATACAGGTTGAGTTAGTATATATATTTTATCTCCTTTCTTAATAGAAAATAAATGTTCGGACGTTATTAAAAAATCTGATAACTTCCAAACATTTCTTTTCTAATAAGAAAGAACATGAAAAATGTATTATCAAATACTATAGGCAATACTGTCAACTAATAATAAGTTGCTTGAAAATGTATGATACAATTAGCAAATAAATATAAATATTTCTATTAAACATAGATTTTTGTGTAATACATAAGGCACCCTGTACATGTGCCTGTAGTTGACATCTAATTTACAGGATACGTAAAGCATTAGGTACGTCTAAAGTTATGATTATTTGAGTAATCTATAAAAATATATATAAATAAATTAGCCTAAGTCACTCCTTGGACATTTCATAATAACTATACTCCTAACAGACGTGCGTCCTCATCTCAATACATTGAAGACAAAAGTCATCTATCACCTACCAATACAACTAGTGAGGTCTTTCTTTTCGTTGAGGTATGTTACAACAGCATCTTCACAAATTCTGCAATAAAAATAAGAAAAAAAAACATAGTCAATATTTTGTCAAATTAATTTTATAGATTTTCTGTAAGTAAAGTAAGATTCAAAAGTACTCAATCCCCCCATATTAAGTGTAGGGGGGTTGTATCATGCGTATTTATTTTGCATGATATTTGCTAATTCCGAGGCGAGGTCTCAATGTCCGAGGTGTCAATGTTCATGTTCTAATGTTTTTCCGATGATTACACTATTATTATCCTCTTATTATTTTTATGCAAGCCATAAGCAATCTGTAACTTTTCTGTCTAGACATTTTTATCTATTTTTTTTAATAATAATATTATGAATATAATTCTTTATATCTGTACCTCATTAAGATAATATTCTTAAAAAATTCAAGATACTTTGGCTATATGTGATTTCGAGTATGGGCGGAGGTTAGTCTTAAACCTTACCACGTATGACCAAGAGTTAAAAAATTGTAAAAAAAAAACATTTGGTGATTAAGTAAGTAAGTTCCACCTTCGTAGTCGATGCGTCCGTCGTGGTCGATGTCGCCGAGCGCGAGCACGTGGTTGAGCTGCGCGTCGGTGACGGGCTCGCCGATCATCTCCAGCGCCGCGCGCAGCTCGTCGCGCGTTATGTAGCCGTTGTCGTCGCGGTCGAACACTCTGCGGACATATTGCATTACTAGTTAGTCTCCTTTTTAAAAAGTTACATATCCATTATCTATACATATATCGGTTATTATTATTTTGGTATTTCTTCGTTTTTTTAGCTTGATACTGTATCCTGGACAGTTCACGGAACGTGAATTTCTATTTTCAGCCGATTTTTTGTTGCGAAACACAACTTCGCCTTACCTTACAGGTTACAATAAGTTAGTAAATGAAAATATGAAATATTTCATTACTACTTCACAACCGACGCACATTTTTGCCCCTGCGCTAAGACGGCAACGCACTATGGATAATGGTAGAACAACGGCAGATCAAAATTCATTTTTACTAAAGTCGTCCCTGACGCACTTTTTATTTTTTTTT
>JAATLQ010007743.1:61451-94608 GCA_013421005.1 Heliconius erato x Heliconius himera | reverse complement strand
TATATATATATATATATATATATATATATATATATATATATATATATATATATATATATATATATATATATATATATATATATATATATATATATATATATATATAGTGGGGATTTATTTTTTAGTTTTGCCAATTTATTTAGTTAAAATATTAGTTTTAATTATTTGAGATCATGTCTTTTAATATTTTTTTATGCCCGCTAGATTGTTTTAAGTAATTTCATTTTTTTATTATTATTTTTTTAAATAAATATCTTCAAAAAAAACGTATTTATTGTTCATTGGGTCCATTATTCGCATTTAGATACTCCATCTCACTTTTATAAATAATTTTGTACATATTTATTGAAGAAAATAAATTCAAAAGTAGAGTCAGGGTAAATTACTAGTCTATTTAAATTTATAGACATAATCGGACAAAGGGAAATTATTTCCCACTCGTAAAAACTCGTAAAATCATTATTTTCAGTTTCAATAGTTTATATATGATTTTATGTACATTAATATGCAATATGCAATATGACTAAGAACATTTACTTAAGGCATGGAAACCAATTTATCTACGACGATTAAGGGTTAATATCAAAAGTAGGCATAGGTATGTATGTGCCTATTATGTAAAAAAAATATATTTATTTGTGATTTTTTCTATACTGTTGAATGTATCAAAGTAGGACTAATATGCGTTGATAAGTAAGCTAGTGATAACAATATTAGTAATGCTAAAGGCATGTTAGCCGGCGCCCACTGCCCACATAATCTTTGTTCTTAATGCGCCAGTCAACATAAGGGTTGTAAGTGTCGTTAAATCTCAATTAACGGTATTAGGGAAGTCGTTATAGTCGTGACGTCGAACGCCATGGCACCGCCGTCAGCTATTTTTGTCTTTGACACAATGTAAATGTGATAGTAACTACCTATTTGTTGCTAGCGAGTTTGGCGTTTATATGACATTCAACTGGTACATTTGTAGTTACGAATTTAATGTTAATTAAAAATATTATAAATGTCATCAAAAATATAACTTTTAAAAAAAACCAAGACTTCTTCAACCGAAAAAGTTGATTATTTAATATTTATTTTGGTAATTTATTTACTACTTCTTGACTACAAACAACGGATTTGATTTAGATATTTTTTCTTTTCTTTTTAGGATTCCATACCTCTAAGGAAAAAAGAACCCTTATAAGATCATGCATGCATTCACTGCAAATGTAATTTTGTAATCCTATATGTTTATCTTTATAAACATGTAGGACTAGCGGCCCACTGGCGGCGTCTATTTAAGGCTATATTTTTTAGAGTTTAACCACAAATCTATAGTTTTCAGATTTTTTCCTGAACTAGTACTACCTATAGATGTTAGCTGTTACAAATTTCATAATGTCATGTCAACCGGAGTTATTTATTTCTATATCTATTATAGCTCTACATTAGAAGTTCCAGTCTTCAAATTACTATTCAAATGGGTACCAGATAGTGTTCAATTATATTCAAAGTTCCGTTGTCAACATCGATAATTTTTAAATATAACAAAAGCTTCAACAATTAGTATCCTCTACATAGAGGAAGTTCAGCCCAGTTTTAAGTGGTAAATGCAAGTCGCAAGGTTTATAAAGTCCATACGTAAGGAGACGCTAGTATAGTATAATAATATAATTACATTTCTTTCCATAATATAATTATTTTTTCAGTATAATTAGTTCAGATCGGATTAGATTACCATCTCGTTTACAGTGTAGTGTAGTCTAAGCACTGTCTCATTAAGCGATATTTAAATTAATGAAAAAAAAACCTTTTACGTGATAATAACTGTTAAAGTGAGATTATGATGTTTATATAGGTAAATACTAATGACCGATAAAGAAAAGATTTATGTAATAAAAGATCGGAACGTTACAAGAACTTAAATATCGCCTCTAAGTTCAATATCACACATTAATAAAATATGCATTTTTCTTTATCAATGTAGTTTTTTTTATAAATTTAGAGTAAATTACTTATGAGTTTGAAATGTAATCAACATATCTTATATCTAATTTAAAGCTAAAGTGTAAACTCGAAACAATCTGATAGAACCGGTGGATTAGCATATTGCGATTGTAGATAGAGCGCGTTGCGTGCTCCGACCGGGTATTTTTGTTCGGTACAGGTGCTTTCACCGCGTCAAAGAATTACACGAGTTTTATGTTTCCTTTGTAACTCATTTGTATCAATACCATATAGCTTCTTATCTGTTTAATGTTCAAATTTTCCTCATATCCCATTTCTTTACTATAATACATTTAATAGATGAAACCATGTTTATATTTGTTAATATCGTAATTTAACAGTTTCTTTGGCTTTTTATAAAACATCTAGCTTGACGTGTAATATATGTCTTTCTGAAACGGCCTAGATTAAAGAAACTGATGTAAACTGGGACAAGGACCGCTAATAAATATTTTTATAGTTTCTAAAAGAAAAAGAATATATTGTGAACTTTCAGGATATAAACGACTTTTGTGAACATAATGTTCAGTGGCAACTTTGGAGGAAGGGGGTGTGGGCATGGGTAGCCGTGCAAAGGCGCGAGGTCACCGGAAGTCGGCGGCCCGCACCTGCACGCTATTACAATAATACTTCGAATAAATTATCTCAATCGATTTAATGAACTTTTATTTACTTTGCTTTCAGAAAAAAAATCATGATAAATAGTCACGTTTTATACCTATACATACCTACTCCCAGTATAAGCAATCTTACCTTTTATAAGACGACTTTTGGAGAAGAATAGCTAAATGACCTAATTTATCTTAACAAGAACAAAAATCTACTCAAAACCGTGTTCGTTTTTGGCAACAATTCAAATCAAAGTGCAAAGTGGGCGATACTCGACTGAAAGTACTTCAGCAAGGACATATATTTTAAAATCTCACGACGTTTTGGCTTGTGATTTAAAGATATTAAATTGTGAATGATCTACACATTCGTGCGAGTTCATTACATTCAAACCAATGTAGGTGTGAAATGTAAGGTAAATTTAGATTTACTGTTTTCTTAGAATACAAAGAATTTGGTATACAAAGCAAGTGATTAATGGCGGTACCTACGTAATGTATATTGTAAAAAGATGATGGACACAATAACAAATGCTAGCGTGGTGTAATTAAACTCTGTGTATTTATCACTCACCAGTTTTACTGGCATCCTTTATGAGATCAGCTATGAGTTCGTCGCTCACTTCTATACCCAAGTTACGAAGCATGAACTGCAACTCTGCCGGTGTTACGTGACCGTCGCTGTCTCGGTCCAAAAGACCGAATGCTGTCCGCAGATCTAGGAGTAAATAAAACATTATTATTTATGATATTATACAAATATTGAATTTAGGAAGTAATCCAAAGTACAGTTCTGTTTGTGAACAAATTTGTAGATATAGGTAATGTTAATATTTTTATTTTAGCGTCAAGAACCTATTTTGCTGTATGCTGGATACTCGCACATAGCAGAGTAGGGAACCTAGTGTTAAGATAATGCGTTCCCCATTTTCCGTCAAATTATGGAGGCATTGCGTGTTCACGCCGCGCGCCCGACAACAGAGCGAAGAAAATTTAAATATCAAATATTTCATTTCCTCGAGTAGGAATGGGACCCGCAACCAGTGTCGCGCTTAAAGTCTGACTTCAATTATTATTTTTTTTATTTTTAAAAAATCTAATTTAATATTATTAAACATTAAAAGACGTAAAAGGTACGTCTCAAAACTTCGGTTTCTGACGGTACTCTAAATTGATTGCAGTTAGACCTCGTTCTTCGTTCGGAAAGAAGCGGTTCTTGGCTTTGAGTTTTGTCCTATATTAAGTCTGCTTCATTGAAGTATCCCACGCATCTACTTATTATAATATCTATAAATATTAGGTAATCAATGTCATTACAACTAATAATTGCCGAGTTCTTTTTTTTAAGCAGGGTAGGCAGAGGGAACCTAGTGTTAAGACACTCCGTTCCCCATTTTCCGCCAATTTCTGGAGGCATTGTGTGTTGAGTGGCGGGACTCAACGCCGCGCTTTTCCCCTCGGCACCAGAGTGAAGAAATGAAAATATAAATGTAAATAAATATTTCATCTCCTCGAGTGGGCATCGAACCCACAACCAGTTGATTTACAGGCACACTTTGTGGCCCTGCGCCACGACTGGGCTCCAATTGCCGAGTTTTACTTACAATTACGACGGTGTACATAATTATTACAACTCTTTTGATGAAAATCTAATAAAACAGAAACACCAATTTAATTACTTTGTATAGATTATAAATCTGATATTATTTGTAATGCCATTGAACACTTTTTATAGAGATTTTATATTGTAGGTAATAAATTTGTAAATAAGTTTTACGGCAAAATACAGTGTAATATAAGTTTGTTATTTTATTGATAGTATATGTAGTTCTATGTAGGTATATTTTATTGAATTACACCTTTTGTCTAATAAGTGAATACAACATATTGTCAAGATATATAAGTATTAAATAATGTTTTACATTAAATATATGATTTTTTAAATAGTATTTACTCGGAAATTAAAACAAAAAAATCATAAATCAATGGAAACATCCAATGAGGATGAACTAGATATGGTAGACTAATAACTAATAATATGTTATACTTTGCTTTAAAAGAAACAAAATCATAGAGAGGAATACAGACAGAGAACCTACAAACTTACAGATTACTCATTTTTATAATAAATAGCCTTATTTTCATATATCTATTTATTTATGCATACCGTAACTTTCTTAGTTCAATCACTTGAACGATGTGCAGGTATAGTATTGTTTATTTTAATAATAACCTATTGTTTACTAATTATTGTACAAGTTTCTGGTCAATAAAAGCATTTATTATATTACTGCTATTTTTCACTTACAAAATTCATTATTCTTTTGATAACTCATGGCGCACGATAAAACTAAGCACTATTCAATGTAACGAAAATACAGAAAGTTTTTTAGGTATTTACAATTAAATAATCTAAGTAACAGTCTTGTGCACTAGAAATAAGTTTTATGAAAATGAGCCTTCTCCTACTATTACCTGATTCTTTGCCTTGTAGCGCTCACAATATTGACAAAAGATTAAAAAGCCGTTACGTAGATATTTTATACAGCTCTTATCTTTCATCTTTCAATTTTAAGACTATCTACAAACATGCTTTTGTTTTTTTATTATCAATGCGCAATCAATCAGCTTAGATAATATTTTCACTATTTAAAAATCTTCCTTACCTTAATAATTATATTTTAAATAAAAATGTATATAATTTGTATGTTTAAAATCAATATTCAATAACCTATATTTGATAAAAAACGATATGATTCAATTAAAAATTA
This sequence comes from Heliconius erato x Heliconius himera, assembly GCA_013421005.1. Lineage (NCBI taxonomy): Eukaryota > Metazoa > Arthropoda > Insecta > Lepidoptera > Nymphalidae > Heliconius > Heliconius erato x Heliconius himera. The sequence goes on along the minus strand of JAATLQ010007743.1, from coordinate 89,237 downwards.
TATGTGTATATAACATATACCTAATATTTACATAATTAGAAAAAAAAATACATTATACGGTATTATATTGAATTATTGATTACAAAAAATAGCTATATATCTACCCTAACTTCAAGTATATAACAGTTATATTTAGATTGAAGTCAACTCTATCGGTGTTTGAAGTTTAAACATAGAGACAATCGCACCATACAAAGTAATTTCTATGGATCTAACTACGTTATACGTTTGTGAGACGTATCTTTTGTATAATTATTTTCATCTATGTATTGTTATAATATAAGTGCGGGGAATGAATTATTTCAGCGTCTAAAACGTAAACAAATTGCTGAAAAACAATTGTCGATAGATAATTAAGAAAATAGTAGCCAATATGACTAAGAAGACTCTTCTGTGATAAAAGAATTATTGTTCGCACTATCGATTAAAATTGCTAAAACATCATATTATGTAAAACATTCAGGTTTTTCAGAACATACAAATTATATGAGACTCGAGTATACTTTATGAGCAAAATGCCTAATATGCAAATATATAAGTTAATATTAGATCGTTTCATATGAAATTCGTGTTTTGTCGTACTGGCCACTTTAATCACAAATTTCTCCTTTGGTTAGGAATTCCAAATTCAAATTTATACCGCTATTTATACATGTATTTCTATTTCGTCAACCGTCATTTATTTATTTATTTTTTCTTCTGTTTGCGTCACTTAGTTTACAAAATGGTAAACTTAAAATATTGCCTTATTTACGAGTACGAGCTCCACAGTGGCACCAATGCTGCGGAAAAGTTTCGAAGGGTTAATGATGTGTATGGCGGTCGTGTCGCCAAAGAAAACACAGTGCTTTTATGATTCCAACGTTTTCATTCTGGAAATTTCGACCTGCAAAACAAGTCCCGTGGACGGCCGGTTACCTAAGTTGATAGTGAAGAACACTAGTTGCTAAACAACCGAAGATGGGCAATTGCTCTACGCATCTGCTGCTTCACGACAACGCTAGACCACACACTGCACTGCACTGCACTGCAGTTAGAAGAACTTCAATTAGAATGTCTAAGACATCCACAATACTCCCCGGAATAAATAATAACTTAGATAACTTTTTACAAGGGAAAAGAATCTACTACGATGGAGCAGTCCAAACCGCCTGCAACGATTTTATTGATTCCCGTCCGAATGTTTTTTTTAGTAATGGGATCGATGGACCTAATTTTTAGTTGATTTTTAAATAAATATCTCTAAGTTTGTTTGTTATTTTTCAGTTTGAACTATAAATTAGATAAATTCTTTCTTTTCTCTAATATACACATAATAAGAGAAAACATGATATTACTAGAACGTGTAACGATGAACTATCTATTACACTAGTTGCTATTAGTTCTAGTAGTTCTAGGTTTAAATATGAATAATATTTAAGAATAAACAATTAATTTACCAAATTATTTGACAGTTCAAACATTATTAATAAAGACTTATATACATTAATATAGTATAATTTCTGTTTACATTCTATATAATTTAACAATTTAAATAATGGGTTGCTGAATTAGACTCAATAGAAAACTCCATCTTGTAGTAGTGTAATGTCTTGTAAATGTTTGTACAATATTATTCTTCTGTAGAATTTATCATTCCCGAAATATCACCTACAAATACTTTTATATGTATATCGTGGGTTGTTCTTAGTAACAGTTTTTTTCACATTTCATATTCCCGAGATTGACTTATTGAACATTCTTGGCACGCTGTTAAACGGTGTCAATGATCTAAATTTCTAAACAATTGACATTTTACCGGATCTAAGTTATGTCAAACTAATTTGAAATTCTGCTAATTCACATTTTAATAGAAAATATTTTACCTGTTATTTTATTACTCCTCCATTTATTTTATTAAAATGAAGTCCCCCCATTATTTTATTAAAGCTAACAAAAACGAGCAAAATATATTGGTTATTCTATGCATACTTCTAATATATTAAGTAGACATAATAAAGAGATCCAAAATTATTTAAAATATTAAAAAAAATATCTAGACCAGGTAATACTGAAGGCTGCTTTAATCACTAACTAAACGACGTAAAGCCCCATATCATTTATCATACTCGAGGTGTTTTGAAGCCACTATAAAGTCATAGCAATTTAGTAAATAAAGATAAAAGAATTTAATTACTGTAGAGTGCCGAGCCTTTACGTCGGCGATATTGAACTAAATCCATGAGAAGTTAATAATACTAAAAAGAGTTTCTTTTTCTCAACTTAGTAACAAGTTTTACAAGAAAAAAAAAATTAAAAATTAATTAGTAATTCACATTTAAAAAAAAGTGACACCCACCCTTACCTATCCTACCTCATCAGGATGAATTACTTATTCACATTTAAAAAAAAAGAGACACCCACCCTTACCTATCCTACCTCATCAGGTTTTGTTAGACAAAAATTGTATATTACACGAAATTGATTATAGGTAAAAGATCCATCTCCATTGTTAATAGTATTTTTAGTTAATAGTAAACGTATATACGTAAATCAGTACAAGTTATATGGGAAAATTATGTTATCATTTTCTTTCTACCTAGGACCTAATTTGTTAGCTCATGCAAATTGACCTTTACAATCGATTTTTGTAAACCGATGCCATAATGGACATTCCATTATATTTCGCTTATTATATTGGTAAGTTAATTGACTATGACACATAAATTGGATTACTATACAATAAAGAATAATATTATTATAAAGTTTAAAAGCTCTATTAGATGATTTTATTTTTTTAACGTGAACAAAAATATTAAAAAGTCGCATAAATTTTCAAAGATTCTTTTTTTTGTTTAGTAAAAAATATAAAGGGTTACTCACTATTGAGCATTGCTTCGCTTGGCGCGGGCACTGATGGGCGATCGTCCACAGGAGACGACTTTTTCTTGTTCTTTTTCTCATCCTCTTGCTGCAAATCAATACAATTACTTTTAACGTTAGACATACACACCGCTTTTATATAACACTAGCATTAATAGTTCTGAAGTTGACTAATATTGCCTTCCAAGACAATATGTTTACTGTGTAATGTCGGTAATATTTGTATCACCACAATTTTATCAACTTCTGAACGTTATCAGAGTTTTCGTACTTGTTATCGTATAAAGGTTGATCAATATATTGATATTTTAATGTATAAAAACAATTACATTTTTATAATAGGTATTTTTTTTAAATGAATTTTAGAAATGAACAAGCGAGTTCGTCTATAATAAAGCGATTATCTGTTTATCTATTTTATCGCAATCTAAAATATGTCGAATATTTTTTTTTGCTTCACGCTGTATCCCAGCATCAGCAGCAGCAGGGTCGGTCGAGGGAACCTAGAGTTAAGAGACTTCGTTGTCCACTTTCTGTTAACCACTTCACGTTGTGTGTTGAATGGCGGAACTCAACCCACCGCTTTCCTTCCTTTTGTCCTTACAAGAGCGAGGAAATGAAAATAAAGAGTGGAAGTCATCATCATAAGCTGATCCGCTGCGCCACGAAAGCCATTATATAATTTTTAAAATATAAGCCGCTGGCATGCTCAACTGTGATATTACTCATGAAAACATAAATAAATAAAAATGTTATCTTACTTTCTTAATTTTTAGGCTTATTTTATTATTTCAAATGTAACTCGTCATTTAGTCTTAAAGACTGTTTTAAAACTATTTTTTTGAATAAAATTATTTGTCTTAAAATAGGCCATCTCGGTCTCAGTTGTTGTTTCTATGAGAATAGTCCAATTTGGGCGAACATGGAAATTTTATTATAGAGGTTTCAACCTTTTGTATCTAAGCAATAGAGATGTTGCTTTGGCATTCTTTGAGAGATACTTGAGAGTTTTCAAATTGAAGACACAGAAACAAGGAGTAAAACCCGGATGGTAGCCATCTACGATAGTTATCTATATACAAACTTTAAGGTTTTACGCTTATACTCTATCATTATTAACTTTTATAAGGTTCTTATGGCCATAACATGGCTACTTAAAAATTAGTCTTTTAAGAAGAAAAACAAAACTCTTATAGGATTACTTTGTTGTCCGTCTGTCTACCATTTATCTCGAGATGGTGTGGATACCTCCACACCATCCAGCTTAAATTAATATCAAATATTTCAGTCTATTGTTCCTTGGAGTACAGAAAGAATCAAGGTTTAAGTCAATGGAATCAAAAGGTACGACCACTTATGCGTCATTTCTGTCTGCATTTTCGAATTTTTTTACTATAAACTCGTTGTGAAGTATTAAATTATTGAACTTCAATTCTCATTATTTTTATTAAAGTTCCACTGAATAGAGAATGGAATGATATACGATGTATGCCACACACAGCAGGCAGAGGGAACCTAGTATTAAGACAATCCGTTCCCCACTTTCCGCCGAATTCTGGAGGCATTGCGTGTTGAGTGGCGGAACTCAACGCCGCGTTTTGCCTCGACACCAGAGCGCATAAATGAAAATATAAATGTACATAAATATTTCATTTTTTCGAGCGGGGATCGAACCCAACACAACCAGTCGGTTTTACAGTCACACTTTGTGCCCCTGCGCCACGACTAGCCTCAATTCGCATAATGTCGGCCGTTCCAAACCGAAATACTAGAAAAATGTCTCGTAGAAATACTTATAGACCACAGATTTATGGATGAAATTAAACTTAATTATATATATAAACTGAATAAAATTATTCAGTGGATGAATTTGAACAGATGAAGATATTGCTTTAAAATACCTAACTAATGTCGCGGTTGGCACATTATCAAATCGAGACTTGGCTACTAAATTTCACTACAACATTTAACTTTACGAAAAAATATGACAATCCAATTCTGGTAGTGAAGCACACTATGCTTATGAATAATTAGTAATAGCAAAGATAAGGCCGGGCATATGTTTATTGCAATCTTCAAAGACTAATATTGAATGAATATTTAAAAAAAAAACTAAACTAGCTTTACGCTTTATTCCTAGCGGGGTAGTCAGAAAGAACGGAGCGCCAAACGCTACGGTCTCTACATACTTCTTTGCCTCGTCCACTGTCATCAACCTCTTCATACATGCCGTCCGGGGGGTCCTCATGCTTTTTACGTGACCTTCCTCCAGTATCTTTGATACTGTGTTTTTAAAGGTCAATCGAGGTCCTCTCTTACCACTCACTTTTCCATCATAAACCTTTTTTGCCATTCTTTCATCACTCGTTCGACGAGCCCAAACCAGCTGAGCACGTTCTTCTTCATTCTCACCATGACATCCTCGCTAGTACCAGCCATTCTGTGTACCTCTTCACTGCGGATTCGCTCAGCTAAGCTGACTCCGCATATCCTACGAAGAAATCGCATCTCCACAGCGTTCATCTTTCTTTCATTCTTCTTCTGTAATACCCACGTTTCGCTGCCGTATAACAGAGTCGGTACCAACACTGCATTGTGTACGGCCAAACGCGCAGCTGTGCTGACGTTTCGTCGTCTCATCAATGCAGCTAAGGCTTCGTTAGCCCTGTTACCAGCAGCAATACGCTTTTCCACATCCATCTCGTATCTTCCATCTCTACTGAACATACTTCCCAAGTATATCAATATTTAATTAAAATATAAATCTATATTAAATAAATCTATTCATTTGTATGAATTGAACGTACTCATGTCCTAAAATTTTCAATAGAAATATATAAATCTTATATTGGATTCTTTATATAATTTAAATGAAATGCAAGGATGTTATGGATCCCCGTGACTGAAAAAGTTTCTTATAATTTTGGAAATGGGTGGTGGATAAATAAAATTTCTTCTAAAAGATATTTAATTGTATGTCTGAGCCGACACGCTAAAGCTTAGTACGAAATAGCAATATCTACGAAGGGCTTTTGTTACCTACTAGAAAAAGATAACCAATAAATATCACAAGTGACGCGAGTGAAGCAGAGAACACCGTCAAAGAAATGTAAAAAACTAAATCAAAACTAAGAGATAAACCGAAATAATTTTATGTTCTTAAGCAAAATTTATTTTCTTAGAATTTAGCTGGGCTATTATAGTTGTTCATTATATATTCCAGATCTAAAAAAAATACATATCAAAAGAAAATACCGAACACGTTAAACATTTCTTATAGTTTAGCTGGACTGCTACGGTTAGTTATCAGACTGATTTTCCAAGCCTTAAATTTTATATGTCAATGGAAAATGCTGATCACGCTTAACAAGTTTGATTAACGTGGCATTTCATTATTTCTTATAGTTTAGTTTCCCCTAGTAAAAGTATAAGTTTATAAAGTAAGGGTAGAGTGTATAAGGTAGCTAAATCTGTCATGATAATTTTAACATAAGTAGGTACGTAATTCTGTTTTGGCTCGATAAAGTGACCAAAGTCAAGGGCAGTGATGTTTCAAATTAGGCACATAGTTGCGAATATTTGGAAATATACGTGGCGTAATAACATTGTGTTGGCACACGCGGGAATGCAATGCTTTAAAAGATTCCAAACATAGCGTTGGTTATGGCTAGATACGAGGTGGTATATTGTAAAAATATAACATTTGTTCCAAAATATATAAACGTTTAGAACGGACCAGGATGTTAATAAATTTTAAAAATGCCAAAATTATAAAAGATGTTATTATCTACTTTCCAGTTTTAACATACACATTGTTGGTGAAATATTTCAATATCATTTAGTCTTACCTTTCTTCTACTTCTAGAAGTAGTCGCCATACCCTGTAACAAAAAGTAGAATTAGAATAACGTATAAGATAATGCGACTTAATTGCACTTTAAAAAAAACAACTCAAAATAGGTAGGTATAGTACGCGGAAAGACTTATTAACAGAATTTCAAAAACTTTCTTTGCTGCAATATTTTAAAACAGAAAATCCTTCATCGTAGTTCTTGCACCAAATAAAGAATTATGTTATAGTTAAAAATAAATTATAATGTAACTTGTGACTTTTACGACTTGTGTAAGAAATACAAGTAAAACATATAGAGACAAAGCTGTAGCTATCGTCATTTGATTTCCTTTTAAATAAAAAATATTAAATGTGAATGAGATCAATTAATTGAATCTAAAAAATGCAAGACTAGCTATTGCATTTAAGTATGAAAAAGTCAAGAACATGGACAATAGGTATCCTGAAACATACCGAATAATATTAAATTTACTATTTACTTTGAACAGTCGACTCTACTCTACGTAATTTAATAAAGAGATTACAAAGTAATAATTAATATAAACGAAAATTATTACTATAAGAATTTGTCACAGCATACCGACCGCCTCCAAGGCCTGGAATCTAGCCAAATTTGAGGGGAAATATTTAAAATTTTGTTTGAAGTAGTTATTAGGCATAACCTAACTAAATATTGAGAAGAATCTTGATGAATCTTGACATAATATACTTTTAATTATACGTACTTACTTATTTTATTGTAACAGTTGCGGCACTATGACTTACCTACTCTACTTCGATAGTTATTACATGATTATTATTATTTATCTCTTGAAAATTTTATCTAAGAGTACCAAGGTACTTACATTTATTATTATTCTAAACACATATTATATATATTTTACACTACTATTAAAGATAATGTGTCACGTGTAGAAATACTTATTGACCACAGATTAATGGATGAAATTAAACTTAAATTTAAGCTTTTTAGGTTTATAAAATAACAGTTATTTAAAAATTTTACATTTCTTACACTATTCGATAAAGAAATAAAATAAAAATTTAATATAAACGTTAGATGATTGACTTACATATCGTTTGAAATACAGCAATCTGAATCGTATGCTCTTAAAAACGTATGCCCATTGACAATGCGAATCCATTAAACAAACAAGTCAGCTAACCTGGCCGTGTTCTTGATTCTGGAGTAGGTTTCAATCAGAAATAGAAAGAGCAGTGGCCGAGTTTCCTATCTTTTATTTATAATCGCTAAATAGAAACGATGCGTGCCACTGTCCAATTGCTATTTCCCGCGTAACAAACGGTTTCGACTAGAATTGCTCACTTTGTGCTTTTTTTTTTTTACTTGTGACATTTTGTTGGTGGTGTAAATTTTGGAAGCCGGTCAAAAGAAAGTTTACATATATCTAAAGTTTACAAATTATTTAAAATATACGTTTCTATTAAAAAATATATATTTATTAAAAAATAAGGACCTATATCAAAATAGATAAACTACTAATATACGTTTATAACACAACACAATCATTAAAAAAAAAAAGAACAAATATGAATATAACCTTATTAATATTGATACCTTTACTTTGATGTAATAGAAAGAGAAAAGAGAATAAATACTTTTTTTACGAAAAATTATCTTTTACGTTCTATGCAAATAAATTGAATAAACTATCGATTTGTTGATTTATTTAAATAATAAATTAAAAGACGCCCCTGCAGTACTCGTGAATATTGTAGCGCGTAAATAATATATGCAATAAAAAAATATACTTTAATGTTAATAATACTACAACGTAAAAGTAAAAGTGACTCTAAACATCTTTTCCGATCGATACGGTCAAACCCTCATACAATGAAAACAGCCTTGCAATGCCTTGCTGTGCCTAGTTTGTTTTGGTGTAGCCTGATTAATGGCCGTACCTCCTGCCATACGATACGATCTTTACACAAGCAAACATTAACATTTATATATTTACAAAAAGTCCTTTGGTAATATATAATCTAATAAAAGATAAATAATATTATATATAGTTATGCGTCTATATCTAATATATAAAAAAAAATCGCAGCTGAACGTAAAGCGCTGTAAGTTTTTTGGATAGTGTAAGAGGCAAAAAGAGATGATTCTCTGAAACCCCTACAAGTACTACTCTCGAAGACGAAATTGCGAGCGCCAATGGCAACTCGTAGAAATCGTAGACAATAAATTGATTATGCATCCTAACTGCATTTTATTTTGCCTTTTTTCTACATGTTTTTATGATGTTTTAAGTAATAGAAATATTGTAACTTCTGTATATTAACGCTATATTAATTTCAAAAATCTCTATAGGTAAATAAAATATTTGAAAGCTCAAAAATAATGAACAATTTTAGGCGACTATAATAATTAACACGCAAAGGAAATAATTTTACAATAAGCACTTGTACGTAATTTTATTGCACCACCCTAGAATAGGACATAAACATTTAGTAAATTAGTTTAAACCGTAATTGCATTTGGAAAAGTAGCGAAATGGTGTTTGTGATATGTCCTACACAGCTATAGCTGACATTTGGGTAACTTTTAACATAGAATAGATTATAAAACCTATATATGTCTAGTAGTATACGTATCTGAACAGTTGAATCTTAATATAAAGAGAAATGTACTAAGGTTCAGAATATATCCTTTACAATCTTTTAAAATTGGCGTAGGTATTATAAATCATACTAAGAAACTAAAATCTCTGCATCACGAGAGCCGCTTAATATAAGTTAATATTCTACACTAAACCACTAAACTACGTTAATTAATTTTCCGTTAGTCCGTGTAATATGTAAGTAAAATATGCTAACACTAATACGAACGTATATGATAACGACAAGTGCATATAACTTGTTTGAGTTAAATGTTTCTCAAATTAACAAAGCACAACAAATATATTTTCTTGTAATTTTAGCCTGGATAATGTAGCTCTGTCTATCTATAAAATTATTTAAAAGTTATACAAAATAATAAATACCTTAGTTAAAACTTTTTTTTATTTAACACTCCTAGTAGTAATAGGTAGTGTAAAAAAATCGGACAAATACGAGTCGGCCTCGTCCACCGTTTTTTTCCCTTATTTGTGTAGTAAGTTCACTTCGTGCCAAATTTCATTATTGTACTCCTACGGGAAGTACCCTACAGGTTTTAATTACGCTGCGAATTTCATTCAAATTGCAACAAAAACGTTGCATAAATTCTCTTATCATTGGATTGCGTTAACTTAGAAGCCTCATGTATATCTAAATATTTGGTATTAATTTCAACTTGATACCTCCACGCGATCTTAAGATAACAACAGCAGGGAGACAATAAAGTGATCCTATAAAGGTTACGTTTGTTTCTTTTGAGGTACGGAACCCGAAGAACGATGATATTAAACGCTTTATTAAGCCGTAGATATAGTCACGAGTCCTGAAGAAATATTTAAAACACTAAACAACACCACGCTTCATGAATATTTTCAATACGACTGGTTCCCGGCGACACTCGGATTTAGTTTAAGATTTTATTAATATATATTATATATTATTATATTTCCATATATTTTTATAATAATTTCAATCTAATATTACATTAAAATCCAAATGAAAATAAAACATTTCACCACACAAAAACAAACACAAGAATCTTCAAAGTTTTAACACTCACTTTCCACTCTTTTTATGACTACTACTACTTAATTATATTTTTTAACAATATCATTACCACATAAACTATAACATACGCAAGCTAATAAGTATTGAAAGTAAATTACGTGATTTATTCTGTAGATACCTATGATAGGAGAAGTGAATATCACAACGTCGATGGCAGCTAGATCTAATTTGTGGTGACGAAGACTGGCTCTGGCCGTGGTGAGCGCCGTGGGGAGTAATCACGAGTGCCTGATGTCGCGCTCGGTCTTTGCACGCCTCGCCTTCTGAGTTCGTTATTGCGCGGATATTTCGGTATATCACAGCCATCAGACAAATCACGGCCGTGCGACCCGGTCCGAACGAGCTCTAATAATAAACTTGTTTATATTTTTTATTCTCGTAATAATATTTATGATTCTTTTCAAAGTCAGCCTAAAAAAATCTACTATCGTGGACCTCGATGAGCACGTGCGCCCCCAAATAGAGTACGACAAATTTCAATTTAAATTTGCGGAGGCTGCAGTTCTAATAGGGGATTCAAAAGATCGCAGGAATCGGCGCCAAAATCCGTTTTTGGCGACGATAGTGTCATAAAACGAGTCGACGCTATGCCAACGAATAAGGTGCGAGTGGAGTGCGGTGGGGGGCGGAGGGGGGATGGTTGGTTTGATTGAACCAGGTACGGTACGTACCGAGAGCGTTTCAGAAATCGCGCTGCAGAAGGCACCGAATCCGGAGTGCGCGGGAGGAGGTGGCGGAGAGCCGCTCGAGCGGTGCATGGCGCGGCGTGCCCCGGCGTCGGCGGAGCACTGCCGGCCGCCACGCGCCGCCGCCCGCCCGCGCGGCCGCCCGCCCGCCGCGCGTTACATAAACCACGCTACTCCACCGCTCGACTCGCACCTGCTCGCTGCTCCCTACTTTTGGCATCACACACCATTCAAAATCATAATATGTGACAGTTCATTTATTTCAACGCACTCCTGAACATTTATCTATTTAACACTTAAGAAACAATGTATATTGAAATGTCTCAGGCAACTGTTTAAACACTTTAAACTGTTTAGTAAAAAGTTCTTCTGGTGTCAGTAACAGAACATTGTTTAAGTAATGGTTTAAGTTATTGTTTACTCAATTTTATAAATTAATAAATCTACACATACCAAGTAATTTTTGCCTACCTACAAAAATATACCTATAACTTAATTATGTAGGTAGGTATGCCTAAATAAAATAATGTGAAAATCCAATATGACGCAGTCTTCGTTGTCTTTTCTAACTAGCGTATTAACGTAAGGTTAAATTTCCACTTTATGCAAGGTAAACTCTCAATAAGCAAATAAACTAAAAAAATGGACAAGCGTGAGTCGGGCTCGCCCACCGAGGGTTCCGTACAAAAATTGGAGCTCTCGAGATTTTTCTGAAATTCAGCTTTGCTTAGAAAGAGTGCTTTCATCTGATACCTCACTTGAACTAGCAGTCTTATTACCAAATTTTGCCCCCCTTTTAAAGCTATTATTTTTTAGGATTTCACCACAAACGTATAGTTTTGCGATTTTTTCCTGTTCGAGTACTACCTGTAGATGCTAGCTGCTAAATTTCATAATTCTATGTTAACCGGAAGTACTAGTAGCAGTAGTTTAGGAAAAAATCTGAATCTATACATTTATGGTCAAGTCCTAAAATAAATAGCCTTAAAGGAGGGCAAAATTTAGTATTAAAGCCGCTAGATCAAGTGCGGTATCAGATGAAAGGGCTCTGGTTAAACTAAGCTTGAATTTCGGAAAAAGCTCGAAATCTCGATTTTTTTACGGAACCCTCTGTAGTAAATATAAATGACTAGATTAGATACTATATATACTTATACTAAGGTAAATAAATTAATAATCAGTTTCACACTGTATCACACAGCAGGGTAGGCAGAGGGAATCTAGTGTTAAGACACTCCGTTCTCTACTTTCCGCCGGATTCTGGAGACATTGCGTGTTAAGTGGTGAAACTCAACGCCGCGCTTTGCCTCGACACCAGAGCGAAGAAATGAAAATATAAATGGAAATAAATTTTCCATTTCCTCGAGGGGGAATCGAACCCACAACCAGCCTTTACTGTCAAACCCCTGCGCCAGGACCTGTTATATATCTACCTCTGGCCTCAGTTATATATCTACTTTAAGTAAACAAATTATGTTACAATTTAATAAGAATATGAGAGCAATGAGAAATATAAAGATAAAATTTAGTACCTAGTATATACGAGTATGTAACCTAGATGCATACGTTTAGCAAATTTTATATTTGACATAATTGAATATCTTCAGCTGCTTAACATATCGACTTTCAATTTCATTGTTTGTCAATGCTGAGGACCTGCTGTATGTGTCCGTGAGACGATCTCTACTATCTATGAAGGTGAGTAATATTATCTACATATACATATAATTAGTTGTTGAATGTATGTTATTAAAACGCTTTTACTATAGTTAAATATTTATAAAAAAAAATCGTATTTTTATATTTATTTTTTTACTCCACGCTTTACATTTATCAGAGAGATTCCGTTTCCCACTTTCCGCCGAATTCTCTAACATAATTATCGTTAAATCAATTATTAAATATTTCATTTCCTTGGGTGGGAATCGAGCCTACAACCTGTCGCGCTTACAGTGGCACGCTTGAGCTCCTGCGTCACGACTGGCTTAAAACCGTATTAATTTAAATATGTATATACATAAACATACATATCTTATTACATGATATGAAAGTAATAAACACCTGAACACACAATTATAATTTGTCACGATTTTGTACAATAATTTCAAAGAAACGTTAACAACCAACCATTACATTTAAAGCAATTGTTTTTGACGTACTAAAGTAGCTCTACAAGATGTGGTTTTGTAACGACGTGATGGTCTCTAAACGATGTTATTTCATGTTATTTACGACTATAATAATCGTTGCACTCGATAATTGTTTTGTACAGTGCAGGAGAGTTAAAAGAGTGGTCGGTGGAAAGGAGGTACCTTGTGGTATTTGATTTTATTACTTTATTATATTTTTAAAAAAGATATAACGTTTAGTTAAACCTAGACTTTTTAGTTACTAATTTTTATAGTAAACAACAATAATGATATTCCGTATTATATTCCATACCTATGAGTATTTCCTTTTATAATATGAGTGACTATAATTAAAAATAAGGTGCACCTACGAATATCTTTTCTTACACGCGTAAAAAATATTAAAATGTTTAAAGAAATTCTTCAATAAATGTTAACACTTTGACTTTTAATCAATGCATTTTTGTAAATATTTTATATTAATTAAAAGTAGGCATTTTATTTGTGTCTATACCTATTGTATACCTATTGTATACTAAGAATAGTTAACTACATTCAGAGGAGTTGTCGTAGCAACTGAACGCATAAATGAATTAATATATTAATGTTACTATAGTTTTTAAAGTAATAATTAAGATACACCTACCCTAGCTCTGCTAGTGACTGCGATTAAGAATCGTTCCTTCGATCGTTTCCTTAGTAACATTTATAAAAATAACATACAAATAGATAAGCCAAATTACTTATATATTATTTTGATGATTTATTTTTAAACAATTAAAATAAAATAAATTAAATCAGCTTCACGCTGCATCCCGCACACAGCGGGGTATACAGAGGGAACCTAGTGTTAGACACTCCGTTCCCCACTTTCTGCCGGATTCTGGAGGCATTACGTGTTGAGTGGCAGAACTTAACGCCGCGCTTAACCTCGACACCAGAGCGAAGAAATGGAAATATAAATTTAAGTAAATATTTCATCTCCTCTAGTAGGGATCGAACCCACAACCAGTCGGTTTTACAGTCACACTTCGTGCCACAGCGCCACGACTGGCCTCATTTCTAAACAAAGAAATACTTATTATTTTAAGTCGCAGCGATTATCCAAAATATTTTAAAATAGTATATAAATAGATATATTGTATTACAGGCGTTCAAAAGCAAATTGTATCTCTACGTAATGCCACGAATTTCAAGCATTTATGCGGTGGTACAATACTGTCAACGCGGGTTACGATCACGTCGGCGCATTGTGTTCAACAGAAACCAGAAAGTTATGTGCTGCTCCTGAACAATTATTGCACAAGGGATAAAGAGAAGAAACCCCTTGTTAAAGTTTTAGATATATTCACCCATCCTCTCTATGACAAGTGAGTCAATTATATAAATATTTGTATAATTTTTCTTAATAATAGTAGAAAAAATGTTTTAACTAATTAGTTATTATGACACATATGTTGATAAAAATATATATCTACATAAATATAATTGAAAATAACAAGATTATTATTATTTTTTGCTTAGAAATAAATCATCAAATTAAGATATAAGTGGATAGGTAATTTGGGTTCTCTATTTGTATTTTATTTTCATAAACATTACTAAGGAAACCTTCTAAGAGTGGCCGAGCCACCCGCCGAGCTTATTATTTTCGATATTCAGAATTATATTCCGAAAACCTCTCTTATCAATAACAAATATGTTTATCACGAACAAGGAATAAAAACAGCTTACCTAGAAACCAATATCGGAGTGTCGCCAAATAACTTGTACGGTTTCAGATACTCTAGAGCACACGATATAGCAGTGTTACGGTTGCAGCTTGAGGCCGGTGACATAATGTGGCTTAACGATATAACGTTACCGGAGTCTTCGTTCGGAATATCAGGTACCTAACTGTGAATGAACTGCTAACGAGCTCGCCTTCAACTATCAACGCTGTCACAGCCAATGAGCTATTATTATCGTGTTGTTTGTGTGTCTGCCAAACATTTAAATCAAAATAAGATGGTATTTATTACACACGGATAGACATATTATAGAAATGTTTATGAGTTATAATTTACTTGTATATAATATATATTTTTTTATTTATCATTTTACTCATTTACCTATAACATAAATCAATGATATGGCGGATAGCAGGGGATGGAAGTATCTTACACTTTTAATGGCAAACGAAGTGTATTAACACTAGGGTCCCAGGTCCCCCTTGCCTCTCTAGTTATATGCGGAATTACAGCTTAAAATAACATCTTTATAATTTTGTTCATATCTATCTAATACCTAGTATAATTATATTAATCCAATTTTTTTTTAATAAATATAGGACAGTGCACTATATATGGTTACGGCGTAAGAGATCCCACACTAAGTGAAACATCAGATATATTGGCAGCTGCGGATCTACAGCTTATATCGCTTGACCACTGTACGCGTTTACTAGGACCATACGTGGCTCCCGATTACAACAGCGGAATGATATGTGCTGTTGGCGAATCTGTCGATGCTTGCCAGGTTCGTATATTATTTTAGTTCCTTTGTTTTTATATTTATACCTACGCAACGCTTGCACTCGTTTATAAATAAATTGTGTCATTTTGCCAGTAGTCTTTATGTATTAAATGCTGTATATATAGGCACTTTCCAATTAGAACTTCTTAGAGACTTTTCACTTATTTAGATCTATATGTTTTCTGCATTCTGCTTATTTAAAAATATTGCATATTTAGTAACGGGACCCAACCCGGTCTTTAAACCGGACAAATGGAAATATTATAAATACTTATATCTACTTACTTATTTTCTCGATTAGGTATGCATCGAGGTATTAATTCGAACCTATAAGCTTCATGAGTGCAAAATGCAGATATTATCACTCTGCATAATGGTGATATTTTAAAAGTTATTTTATTATTCAAATGCAGTCATAAATATGTTATGAAAAAATGTGTTTGTTATTTTTAGGGTGATTCAGGAGGACCATTAGTATGTGATGGGAAAATTGAAGGCGTTTGCGCTTATGGTTTGAGTTGTGGTGTACCTGGAATGCCTGGAGTCTACGTCAGTATCGGAGCACACATGCATTGGATAAGGGATGTTATAAAGGAAATCGATTCCATTGATAATAATCGCATTAGCCAACGTCGATTGTCACATCGCCCCGCTTGCAGATATCATTAAAACAAAATTATAAATTGCAAAGAATTTTTGTTTTTGTTAGAAAATAGGAATAATGAAACGAAACATGTCGAACGTAGATAGATAGGTCCTACTTCGATACAAATAAAGAAAAAATGCAATAAGTAAAAATTTATAGATATTTAATAGAAATATATAATTATCTGAGGCTAGTCGTTGACCAGCAGAGGCATAATCTGTGACTGAAACGTAACAAGTTGTGCTTTCGACTCACACTCTTGGAGATTGGAGATGAAGTATTTAATATTTCCATTTTCTTGGCGCTGGTGTCGAGGCAAAGCGCGGAGTTGAGTCCCGCCACTCAACACGCAGTGCCTCCTCTCAATGTGTACATATTTCCCGTTGGCATACAATCCTGAAATTGGTACGGCATCGCATTTGACCAGTTTTTTATTGTCTTAGGCCTATATTTTATTTTGAAGATTGACACACCTGGTGTAGAAGCGTAATGGCTCAGCTACTATAAGATAACTATAAGATAATATAAGACTACTATAAGAAATAATGAAATAGGTACGTCTTTAACAAAGATTGCTGAGCGTGAACCAGCCATAACAGTCTAACCAAATTATAAGAAACTAGATGCCTATTCGCGGCTTCGCCCGCATACTTCCTATAATTCTTTTATTATGCTGCATTTGCCATAAGATTGATTATTTAATTTATACATTCAATAATTCATAGTTTTGAGCAAGTGCAAGCACTACGTCGCTGCTTTCTAGGACAAAACTGGCGGCAAATGCCGGATGCAAGCGGAATTATATTAATTTTACATTTTCACTAAAAAGAATACGTCTAAATTAGATGCTATAAAAGCCGAAGATTATTTTCATTAAATTTTTCGCTCGTAAGTTTCAATATACATGTCAAATAAAAATCAATAAAGATCTTACAATTTTCTATTATTTTTGTCACAAAAGGCCTTATTATTACTTATTTATAAGAGGTATGGTGTCGCGAACTTTTTTTAGAACTAATAAAATTAAATATTTTTGTCATAGATACAACGTACTGACATGTAATTAACTACTTTTGCAACGCACGCCACAAAAGCAATTCGATGGCGTTCCTTATTATTGTTATTTCGGCTATTAAAGCTAACTAAGATTATACCATATTATATAGATTATAGCACTTCTGAAGAATGTAGCTCTCGCAAAAAAAGAAAAAACAATAAATCGGACCAGAAGATCCTTTAAACAAACAAACGAGCGTTTAAACAAACTGAAGGTTAATCATCTTTGAACTTTGCCGCCAATACCTACGACTAGATTTCGGAATGGGGCGTATGCGGTGGTTTCCTTTTGATAGGTTTACGTGTGCGTGCGTCTTGACAAATGGCATTTTATATATTTACAACAATGATTTTATTATTTCTTTGGTTTGAAAAATAACTTTTTCATTTTTGAGATTTTTTTAAATTATAGTAGTTAAAAGTGTGGTTTCATTTAAAGTGGTGCTCTTCCACCTGTATAAGAAATAATGAAATGCCGCCTTAACAAAAGTTGTTGTTTTTTATAAAATAACATACATACACATAATATGGTATATATGTTATCCTCGACAAAAATATATTAAAAAATTTTAGGGCATTCAAAACTACTGGAATAAAAGAATAAGTATACTCAACACATTTATTTTCTACCTACATCAATTTACCCAATAAATTAAAGTTATTATTGCACTATAACAACATAGGTAACAAATAAGCGAAGCGACATCTAACAAATTACACTTAAATTGTAAGGAATGTTAGTTTTTAGTTAATATAGAACTTTTATTTCATACATTAATATCATTATTCGCATAACATATTTAAATAAACAAACGGTAACATATTACCTAATTTTGTTTATAAAATATATTTTATAGATGACATTTTAAAATTTATAATAAATAATTTAATTCGGACACAACCAAAACAGTGGGAATCATCACAGCATTATTAGGCCGTTAATTAGAAGAAATAATATATATTTATACTTATACAGCAGGTAAGTAAAATGATAAAATCAAGTTTTACAGGTACAAACAAGTACATGTTAATGATAACTTATATATTTCGTTCAAAACATTCCTTAATCTATTTTTTAATTCTTTTTCTAAACAAAATCACTAAAGGCAATCTTTATATATTACACATGTTATTTATAGATACTTTTAACGAGGTAGTAAGCCTGAGTATGCCACCAGTAAATACTTTTTTATAATTCAATTTCTTTTATATTATCTTTTTTTTATTTTCAGTTAGCTCTTCCATTTTTTGCAGTGTCAACTAAATTTCACCTCCTTGGGTTTTGTCTAACAAAATGTTAAAAATATTTATTTTTAAGCTACAATAATCCATATCAATTTATAATTCTTATATTACATACAATAAGAGTATATTATTAATAACAATAAATTTAACAATATATTACTTTATGATACAATGTAGCATTATATACATATTATAAAATTCGTATGTTTGAGTGCTTAAAAAATCTTATAAACAACACCAAGTGAGTAAATGCTCTTACAACACATATTAGTATGCTACAAAAAAATATTATATTGATTTATATGATCCATATCTAACTTTTAGTGAGAGATAAAGACAATAAAAATATATTTATTTCTAAACAATAACTTTATGACAATACATACAAGTCATTGTATTTGCTTTAAGGAGCTCACATTGACAACCAAAAAAAATAAAGGTAAGTATGTCTTAAGCAAATATATTATTACATGATTCAGTTGTTATTAAACTCAAATAACAACTTACCTAGTTGTGACTAATTTTGAATAATAAGTACATCAATTGTATGAAAAATAGATAAATAAAATTTATGTGAAATTTTACTAATATAGGCGTCATGTAAAATAAGAAGGCAGTGGATGAACACATTATCTCAGAATTTACTCTGTATAAAATTGTAGTGCCCACACAAATTGCTTAGAACATTTATTCACATTATCCTATAATATTATAAATATATATAAATCCTATAATTACATACAAATAAAGTAAATTAAAAGTAACTAGTTAATTAATTTAATATGAAATGCATATAGTTTAGTACATTATTACGAAATACATAATTATAGAAACAAATACTCAATAGAAAGGAGGCCAGTCAGGCAGGGTAAACTGAGAGCCTAGTCACTGAGTTCCCCACATAGCATCTCTGTAGGGAGATTTTCACAAATTTCCGCTACCCAAAGATAATTACTTAGAATTATCGTTTGGCAAAAGAGAGTACTATTTTTTAAATATTTTTTAAAATTTTGCAAAGTGTTATTCTACACTTAGAATACGTACAAAAATTTACAACTTATTTATGTTGCTAACAACATAAATAAGTTGTAAATTTATAAGTTGTAAAAAGCGTCTAAGAATTTCGACGTAGCTCGATGAGAACGTACGTCTTAGTTGGTCAGAGCGCTTGGACGGTTTGCAAAGAAGCGCGGGTTCATATCCTCCTGCGTTAAAATTTTTATACGTTTTATTAATAGGTATTTTTCTTTCCTAAGTATGGAATAAAAATTTTACAAAAAATGTTAAAAAAAATTATATAATTGATTACAAATTATATATCATTGAATGTAGTTTTATCGATTTCCATTGAATCTTACAGTTTATTTTAATGAAAATACAAACAAGTTGTTTTTTAATTTATGAACTCTGAAGTGAATACACTTCAGACTTCATAAATTAAAATAGGGAGTAGGAGCTTCAGGCAATTGAGATAGTTTTTATAATATTAAACGTTAGTCTCAAAAACTAGTTAATTCGGCAAGAGGACACAAGACACTGGCGTTATTGGACGGGGGACATAAATTATGTCAAACGAAAAAAAGAGGGCTTGGAGAGGTCGACGCAGCGGACATTATTTGACAAGGATTGGGGAGGGGTTGTAAACATTGTCTGCCATGATCTCCCACTGCGAAACTTGGCATTGAAGGAGGAAGCGGAGGAGGTTCGCGTCAGTCATCAAGGTTGTGAGAGGAGAAGGGGAAAAACGTGCAGTTCCAGCGGATATGTCAATTCAGTTTGGATAAATGGTCGCCGAGTAAAGACCTTCCGATAATGACCGTCTCTGTACTGTGCTTAAAGTTTAACTCCAACAAAAACTTTAGCCTATCTAACAAACATAGTGTACATTTGAATATTAAAATTAAGACCATGAAAACCATGACTTAGATTCAGAAGGTGTCCCCAAGGGACTTTTCGGTGTTTTAGGAGTCGCCGGCTGTGATGACTTTTTGCTTTCTTGTCCCTCTTGATTGGATTCTGATTCTTCTAATGCAGTTTTTATCTGAAGTAATTAATTCGAATACAGATCATTTTGAGGCGTAAAATTTGCTTCGTCATAGAAACGTTTATAACAAAAAATAAAATTAGCTTCACGCTGTATGATTTTTTTTTTAGTAAATAGATGCCTACACATTTTTCTAATCATTTACCTTCATGTTAGTCTTGTCCTGCATTTCTTTTTCGTATGTCCTTACATCCTCTATGGTCATGTTGAACCATTCATCCATCCATGTAAATGCTTGCCGGTGTCCCAGCAAAAGTATTTCTCTAATAGCCTGTATATAAAAATATTGTAAATATAGGCTCCTTTTAACATATTATATATATTTGCATATTTAAAAATTTTGTTTACTTTTTTTGGCCATACGGGACTATAGCAGTATCTGACTGCATATATTATAATTGAAAATTTTATTTTTACTTAGGAAAATGTAACAATCTTTATTATTTCAACGGGCTAGTAAGAAAAAAGGGAAACGGTGTATCTTAACACTAGGTTCCCTCTGCCTATACTGCGTGGGATACAGCATGATGCTGGAAAAAAATCCAAAGATAATCCTAAAATACATACCCCTTGAACATAATCCTCTACTTTGGTCTGCAGACCCCAAACTTCAAATTTAGCATTAACTACTTTGTAACAACACATAATGGGCTCATGGCTGTTCCTCCATCCTTCAGTAAGTGGTCCTCGCCCAGACTTCTCTGATTTAAACAATTTGGGATCCTCTGCCTCTTTATAATGATGAGGTTTTATCTCATCAAAAGCTATGTCCAAAAAATCCACATCACGCTGTTCCAGCTCTTCCTGTGTTAAGCCTAAACACTGAAAATAAATTTTGGAAAATATAATATTATCAATAATAAACTTTTCGGCTTCGTTTATGTTCGTAAAGCATTGCCCAAGATCATTAAGTATAAATGAATAATAGAATTCCGCTCGTCCGTCTGTCGCTAGTGCTGTACCTCATGAACCGCGACAGAGTTAAAATTCATTTAGAAAAAGTATAAAAAATAGAACGTAGCGGAACTCGAACCTGCGCACCCTGGAAACCGACCAGGCGCTGATCACTAAGCCATACGCTCTCATCAAGCTACGTCGAATCTTTATCATTTGTTACAACTTATTTATGTTGTTAGCATCTCTGTGGGGAGATTTTTACAAATTTCCGGTACGCAAAGATAATTACTAAGAATTATCATCTGGCAAGAGAGAACTATTTATTAAATATTTTTAACATTCTTAAAGTGTTATTCCACACTTAGGAAAGAAAAATACTTATTTAGAAAACGTATAAAAATTTGAACGTAGCGGGACTCGAACCCGCGATTGCGGGTATTGAAATATAATGTTTGAAATCTAATCTAATTGCGGATGCATTGAAATCTAATGTAGCATAAAATGAGCTTAGTAGATCAAAAAGTCTAAATGTAAGTATATGAATATTTCTCCTATAACACATTTGATTGTACTTAAAATCCATAAAATAAGAAACAGGACGTTTGATTGTACCAACCCAATGCAGTTATATTACAATTTAAAAAAATCTTTTCTGTTCTTTTAAATTATTCATCATTAATTTAATTGTCATTCCACACTAAAGATAGATAAATATTTCTCGGAAATGTATAAAAAATTTAACGTAACGGAACTCGAACCCGCGCCTCCTGGATACCGACCAGGTGCTCTGACCACTAAGCCATACGTTCTCGCCAAGCTACGTCGAAATTTTTATATTTACTAGTGGTACTTGCTACTTACATTATCTGTTGTCCCATTATTATTTTCATATCTTGTTTGAATTGATATAGAAAATTTTGGTATAAAGGAACACTGAAAGTCATAAAAAATGTGATTAAAAAAATAAGATTAAAAATAGAAGGAACTTTAGTTAAAAAAATCATTGCAATTTCAACTATATCATACAAAAAACAAATCAGCTTCACGCTGTATCCCGCACACAGCAGGGTAGGCAGAGGGAACCTAGTGTTAAGACACTCCCTTCCCCACTTTCTGCCGAATTCTGGAGCCATTGCGTGTTGAGTGGCAGAACTCAACGCGGCACTTAGCCTCGACACCAGAGCGAAGAAATGGAAATATAAATTTAAGTAAATATTTCATCTCCTCGAGTGTGGTTCAAACCCACAACCAATCGGTTTTACTGTCACACTCTGTTCTGCTGCGCCACAACTGGCCTTGACTTATACTATTTATTATATATTATGTTTTATATAAAATATTATATGTACTTAAAATACAGTTAGTACAACATGTATCATGATAGATAAATTTATTTTAAATTTAAATGACTAATTAGTACTTACTGTATATTCTATGATGTTTCAGTTAACATGAAAAAGGAAAGATAAATTATTAATTGACATATAGTAAAAAACAATTCATAATTACAACTTATGAGACATTACTATTATTACATTGTATATTTACCAGTTATTGTATAAGGGTAGTAATTCCATGCTTTTTCTGTCACATAAAAAATCTTTGGTATGAGACTTTGGATCCAATATGGTAAATGGCTGCAATTAAGTTTTAGTGAAGTCAGCAAATTATAGTTCTTATTGAAATTGAAAAAAAAATTAAAATACATTGTTGTAGGTTCTATCCCTACTTGAAGAAATGAAATATTTATTTAAATTTATATTACTATTTCTTTGTCTGGTGTAGAGGCAAAGCACATCTTTGAGTTCTGCTACACAACACTCAAAGCCTCCAGAAGTCATTGGAAAATGAGGAATGGAGTGTCTTAACACTACATTCCCTCTACCTATCCTGGTGTATGCAGGATCCAGCATGAAGCTGATTTGAAAATTCCAATTCATGTTGTGTCTTGTGTACTATATATAAATATAGTATGCAACTATAAAGTTGTGTGGTGGAATTCAATATACAGCAAAATTAATAATGCATTTTTTTAACTTAGTATATAAGAGTATATTAGATAAATTTACTTATCTATATGACTGTATATATAAAAGTTGTTTTCTTTGACAAATTTATTTGAAAATATTTTCTAAGTGCAAGACAAAAAGAAATTAGAAATGTAAATGACATGAAAAAGGATTGTGCAAATACATCCAGTCATATAAACAATATTTACTAACCATTACATGCAATAATAATTATTTTTATAGTATAATTATCCAGTTGTAGTACCTAGAGAGATGGATTCTTTTTTCAGTAAACTGCCCAATGCCATTAGCTTCATCATTTACTTGTTCATTAGCAATTACCTCGACACCTTCACCATCGCTAGACTGTTCAAAACTATGCCGTGCTATCATATATAACTGTCCAATGCGATACTGTGAAGTTTATAAAAATCATTATACATAATTTATCTACATAAACATAACCTGTAATAACCATTATAAAAAACTTCAATTTTACCTCCTCAACTGTCATTGGCATACATATTCTATATTCTTTCGTTAAAACCATTGTGACTTACGAATACTAAATTAAATTAATGTTTGCCCGTGTAATGTCTTTTGATATGTGTTTTTCCTATTATCAAGAAAGAAATGACAATTGATAAGTCGCAAACTGACATATGACAATCCACACACAGATAACTATTATCTGTGCGCCAATGAAAAGATGCCAGTTACTTAAATAATAATAATTATTATTTATTATTAATGAGTAACTGTGACTGGTAGCTTTAATGACGGAAAGTAGTATTTAATTCAAAGTTTTATAAGCTTGAGGGTCTCCAAAATATTTGCATAAAATTTATTTTTGGACTTCGCAAGTACGACCACGTATCCGAATTTCATAAAAAATTCAAGTGGCTCCCAATTCGACTTCGCTCTTTTATAATGTTCTCTTTTCTCCGGATTCTCCTTCATATCTTAAAGAACGTTTTAAGTTTTTGTGTTACTTGTGTTTAATTCCTTGCCTTCTTCCTTATTATTCTTCTTTCTTTACAAATGCCTTCTATATCAATTCCGTCCGCTTGTGGAATACTTTACCCATAACAGTCAATTAAGCTATAACTAATAACTATACAAACATTTAAAAAGAGACTGAAAGTTTATTATTTAAAGTATATATAAATATGTTCTAATTATATTTTCTTTACTAATTTAAGTATTTGGTTTTTCTTCTCATTAAAAAGGTTTATTATATGAATCTATGTATATAAGCAAATAAGGATGTATTTGTTTATATATTTATGTACGTATGTATTTATGTGTGTATGTATGTATGTGTATGTAAAACTAGATATCAACTCTGTACACACCTTCCCTTTATAGACAATAAATTCTCTCCTCTTCCCAAAGATCGCCTATTGTACTGTTTAAAACTAATACGTATACATGAGGATAACAGAAATACACGTTGTGTATTTCTGTTGTAAAATAAAGAGTATTTTATTTTATTTATTTATTTCATTGTGTTAGAAAAGAAATCTAAAATTAAACAATTGAAATCGTTACGTTGATAAGCATTAATAATATCAAGTAATATCAGTGGAGTAGCTGGGGGGGTGCGAGCAGTGCAGTCGCACCGGGCATAAAAAGGAAAGGGGCATCAAGTCTACGGAGTTTCAATTTGAAAGTCAATTTATTAGGGTTATCAATCAGGCTCTTATTTATCCCTTTAAATATACATACAAATATAGAGTTATCGGTAATTGTGCTTCATTGGAGAAATTATTAAAAAAAATACTAACTGTAGCAGTATCGTCATGATGTTTGCTTTGATGGATGTTGTAGTGTTCAGGTATATTGATATAGGCAGTGGAAGCGATATTAACATGGCTAACACGAGGGTAGTCTTCCACAAGTGTAGAATTCCAAAGGCGCGCTTTCACCGTGATGGTGGAGGCTTGCATCCTCCCCAGTACGTAGATTACGCAGTTGAACTGTATACGGTTTTCTTTTGGCAATTCTGTTGGACAGATTTAGTAAAAGTATATAATTTGTGCAATAGTGCATATTAGGTTAGACTAACTGAAAATAATGACAAAATAAATACCTTTATTCTTTTTCAACAAAAACTATTTAAAATTTCCAGAAAAAAATATTTTTCAGGATTGATCTTACATTTTACTCAAATGATAAAATTATAGAATTTTTATATCCTAAAAACAAGAATCAAGAAATGTACAAGATAAAATGAGAGAATGAGAATGAAAAATACAATCTCGCTATCATGTCAATCATATGAACAAGAACTAGTCGATACTATTGATTTTAAAAATGTGATTTTTTCGTTTTTAAATTTTTACAATATTTTTTTACCAAAATCTAATGTTATGACTTATATATAGTTATTATAGTTTTAAAGCAATAAAAATGTATGTATCTACTCTACTGCGTTTTGAAATCTGAAATTATTTTGACCATTTTAAAGGGCACCAAGTCCTAAAGTGCACCAGGCAGCAAATACCCTAGCTACGTCACTGGGTAATATTAGTTTTAGTTCATAAAATAACAAAATTAATTTAAAAATTCATATCCAACTATGAACTACAAATTTTGGCGCGGTTTTTACCCACGAACCAATCTGTAACTAGTCGCAGTATTAAAATCAGCCACGGAGAAAAATATAAGTGCGACAGCGTCCATTGGTTTCCTTTAGCCACAAAATCATACGGTTAAAAACCGTGGAGATCTCGCCCTAGTGCGGTCTATGATTTTTGCGATAATTGTAGGATTATCCTATATTATACAGCAGAATAAACAGAGAAAATCTGTTGCTATTAAGAAAATAACAACTATGAAAAATTACGTGTCAAGTGGCATAACACGGTGTGCGGTGCACCGTGTTGTGCCTCTCTTTACAACTTTCTGCCAAGCGTATTTTTACGTTAACTTAAGCTAGGATTATATAGTTAAGGCCGCAACATTTGGCTAATTGCGACTGTAGTAGGTTCGATTCCCATAATAATAATTTTTATTTCCTCGATCTGATAACAAGACATAGCGCAGTGTTGAGATCCGCTTATATAGCATGCAATGTCTTAAAATTAGGCAGAAAATGGGGGACGGAGTAGTAGTTTTAACAGAAGCTCAATAAAATTTATTAATAAAAGTTTTTTTTTCAAATTGATGCCAACTCCAAAAATATTTAAAACTTTAAATATTTAATAAATTTGAAAAAAAAAGTTTACATTTTAAAATTTTCCTTATTATTTCTACTTTTTGTTTAAGTTAGTGGATATAGGTAAAAACGTAAGCTTCTTTAGTTATTTATTTCAGTATAATTCAATATTTGTATTATTTTGAAATTGTATAACTTGTCAACTAAGAATTGTATACACTATAAGCATAATTTGTGATGGTGTTGAGGACTCTTGTAGATTTGCCTGGCTACTTTGAGTGGAATACCCCATATTTCATAGCAAAAAAAAAAAATCTCTCACAGGCAAATTACTTGACATTTGTTTTTATTTTTATTAATACATGATTAAGTAGTTTATCTATAACTTTTTCTCAAGTCAAATTTGTACCCTAAATCATAGAAGGAACAAGATAAGCATAGCATTAATGTACTAAAGAAGCCACTGAGTCAATGACTAAGTAATAATATTTATTATATAACTTTAAGTAATAAATCTAACTACTAATTGACAACAAAAACATGAATATTAATAATTTTATTTATTCAATTATATCTTCTAATATAGAATAATAAGCAATTGAATGTACAATAGCATTGGCTTAATGTATAATTTATGAACTGTAATTTTAAATGATAAAATTATATTGTTGTATACTAATTTCAAAATATAAAGATTTTCTAAATAGTAGTACATTAAATAAATTTTAGACTAATTACATTTATTTAAACTATGATCCTGTGAGTAATGTTCAGAAGACATATACAGATGCTAGATCATCATAATCATATGTTCTTTTTAAAAATAAATCTACAAGTGAAACACCTGTTATGTTATGTAAACCAGAATTAATAGGTAAAGTAGTCAAATTTACAGAAGTTGAATTTCCAGGTTCTAAAGGTCCTAACTTTCTATTAGAAACACCACACCATAGCAGACTTGAATCTTGAAGTGATCTTAATTTAAGAATTAAATC